>ML850922.1:15773-31322 GCA_009831015.1 Picea engelmannii
ATGGGGAGAGATTTATAAAAGGTTTAAAGAAGAGGATTACCCAAATGCAATCCCACCAAGTGACTCTTGTGACATACATATCAATGACCATGTTTTCCCCATCATAAGGAAATCTCATATTCACGATGTAGCCACCAAAAGCCAAGGTTTGCCTTGTTCATAAGATATTGGCAAGCCATTGGGTAGAGGGAAAGAGATTTCAAGCAAAAAGTGATGTTGTTTATACAACAACCAATTTAAGAGATGCATATATCTATGTTGTGGCAATAATGTGCAAGTTGTATGAGAACCAAATTGATTTCACTTCAAAGATGCTTGGGTTCCACTGGTACACATTATTGTTTCAAAAGGTTATATCTTTAATTGGGTAGCTATCTTATTCCACACTATGTAGAGGGAAATGGAGAAGGCAAAACAATCAAACTCTGAAATCCTTGCAACATTTTATATGGTTGCCTACTGACTAAACATCCTATGTGCTAGTAATTATTTTCCATTTATGGGATGGTCTTGAAATATCTCAAGTGTTGGCATGTTTACAGGAAGAGTGTGCTTGTCATTGATGGCAAGAACAACAACGAACCAAACCTCGAGAGAGAAGAAGACGAGAAAGCTCAGAAGAGATAGTAGTTTCCAGAAGTGCAGACGAGGTCCAAGAGATGGACTCGCAGGAGGAGCAAAGGTTGAGACCCATGAACACTTAGAAAACCTTCTAAGTCGAAGAGATCAGAAGCTCAGGAAGAAGACTGACAGTGGTCGTTGGATCGAACACTGTGAAGAATATGGACCGTTAGATCAAATTCCAGACAGGAGAAACAAGTGCGCAAGAGAGGAACAGATCCCATCTGTTGGATCTGAGTGCAAAGGACCAGCAACCGTTAGATCCAGTGGATTTGCAAGGTCAGGATAAGCGGGGCTAAAGGGTTGAGAATTTGATTATTCGAATATCCATCAGTCGTCGAATCAAACCCGAATTCTCGTCAGTGGTCGGATCATTTTTGAATGGAAGGATAAGATAAGCGAGGTAAGATCTGAGATCTCATTTATGCGAATTTTCGTCATTCGTTGGATCATTCTAAGTGGAAGGACAGGATAAGCTAGAAGAGCTACATCTCAGACAGATCGATTCATTGATCTGAGATCTTGATCAAACGAACAACATTCATTTCGGGTATAAAGATGTGAGGAGGTTAAGCTTCGAAAAAAATCTCACCTCAAGAATTTCAAGTTTGAGATTTGAAATACCCGAAGCCCAAAGATCTGGAGAGCCAAAATAAATCCTCAGCCGTCGAATCATCCGAAGTAAATTCCAGTCTTCAGATCATTCTAAAGTGGAAGGACAGGATAAGTTAGAAGAAGGGCGCACTAATCTCAACAGTTGTTAATCGGGCTCTCAGATCTACAGTCGACGGGGCATATCGGACCCCCCCCCCGACCTTTCTGTCTTTAATCGGGGGGGTCCGAGTTGGTGGTATTTTCCACGTGGGACCCTCATACATGTCACCTTCCTATTAACTTGAACCCCCCTCGCTCATTACCACTTCCTAACACCCCCTCTGAGTAAACCACCAAACCACTCATACATACCACTTCAGCGCTCCGACGTCACACTCCACTACCCACTACACATCACACTCCACTATCGGGTTCTGCCTCCACACTCCATTACTCTGCCTACATGTCTCACCCACGTCGGCAAGAACACGAGTCGTCCGATCTGAAAGATCACTTCGGGTGTATTCTCAACCGTTGATCATAGTACGGTGGAAGGATAGTGTAAGTTTGAAAAGTTGAAATCTCGAAGTTCCAAAGGGCGAAGTTCCGACGGTCGTCCATCTCAATGTTTGATTAAGTCCTAGCCGTCGGATTGAACAATGAAAGGATGAGTGTAAGGATCAAATTTGACCATTGATTTGTTTCCGTGAAATAAACCGTTGATTGAGAAAGGGACCGCAGAACCGTTGATCTGGTTGAAAGGTCAAATTCCCGAAGTGAATGAGGATTGTTGATCCGAGAGGGACACACGTCAATGGATTGTCAACTCCAGAAGTTTGGTGTATGGGAAAAGCGAGGTTTGAGATTTGAAACTCCTGGAACTCGGATCACGAAGTAAATCTCAGACGTTGATTTAGGAAGGGTAGATCTTATCTGCAGACTTGAGAGGACAGATCTGAACCGTCAGTTCAAGAGCACTGTTGAGATCGTGAGATCGACAGTCTCATCGCATTGCGGGGCCAGAACATGCTCATGTCTTAATTTTTTGTGAGCGGGCCGCAATCAAAACCACGGTATCGCCAAAGGCATACGTGGAGCTCTGTGATGAATTACGAGGCAAAAAGCGGGTTTCCCTCAAACCTCCTTTGGCCACACCCGCAATCGCGTGGTCACGTGAAGTTCATCGCCCAAGGTCATATCGAAAAAAGGAGCTAGCGCTCGCTAGACCAAGATTGCGAAGCTCCTTTTGAATAGGTGTCTGGTCACCACCGATGGCCATGTGAAGGAAGGGGCTTAGAAGCCAAAGAAGCCAAAACAACTTATTGTAACTGCCAAAGAAGACGAAGAGTTGTGATTGCCAGAGAAGCCAGAGAATATCAGGATAATGACCATTGATGATGAATAGATTCAGTATAACCGCCAGGGAAGACAAAGTTCGAATGATGATCAGGTAGAGGACTCGATGTGCAAAAGACATGCAGAAGAGAGAGTATAGTGTGTGTTTTCGAGGGTGATGCATGTGGGTAGGATGAGATGCAGTGCATGAGCTAAAGTGAAGATCAGAGATGCAGTGAAAAGAATGATGAGGCAACACAAAGTATAAAATCTAGAAGAGAAGTTGAACAGTAGTGTGTAAGGAGATGCGAGCAACAACAAGACACCGATGCAGGCAAAGCAGAGCAGTGTAGCAGAACAGTGATGAGACTAGTAAGCCATTGATAAATACTATATCACTGTAATAAATTGCAGAAAACAAAGATTTATATTTCAGTGTGGTAGGGAGGTGCTAGGGAGGATTGTTATCCTCTGAGTTTCAAGTGGGTGGTCGAACATAGGGAGTTGTAGCTTCCATTTGGTTGCAGCCAGAAGAACCAGGGTGGTAGGGTGGTGCAAAGGAGAACTATTGTTCTCTGTTATACAGGTTGGTGTCTGTGTGACTGGAAGTTGATGCTTCCATCAAGTTGGTGCTAGAACACTCAGGGAGTTGGTGCTTCCTTCTAGTGGGTGTTAGAGAAACCAGAGAGTTGGTGCTCTCAGCGAGTTGCAGCTTGTAAACAGAGGTGGTAGCCTCAAAAGAAGTTGGAGCTCATAAGAATGATAATGTACAAAACATAAAAGACTACTTATCATTCCAAGAAGAAGAGGTTTTCTCCCTTTATGGGTTTCCTCATGAATATTTGTCTCTGTGTGTATCATGTGTGTGATTGATGTTTATTATTTATGTTGCTCATGACTTACATAATTTTGATGATCATTTGAAGAAGGTTAATAACATGTTAATAGGCATAAAATTGTTTAGGCATAGTACAACTGATTCACCCTGCCTCTCAGTTGTCTTAGTATTTCCAATAATTGGTATCAGAGCGGGTTCCTTTTATTTAAAGGTAGATCAATAAGCTTAAACATGACAAGTCATGGAGGAACTTCGACCAATAAGGCCCCCTCTGTTCAATGGAACAAACTTTGCCTTCTGGAAAGTTAGGATGAGAACCTACATAATGGCTTTAGGTGCAGATGTTTGAGATGTGGTAGAGATTGGTTATGTAAAGCCAGTTGTACTAGCTAATAAGGATGACAAGCTAGAATTCGGCTTCAATGCTAAGGCTATGAATGCTATTCTGAGTGGGCTTGCAGAAGCAGAATTTGTAAAAGTTATGCACTTAGAATCTGCCAAAGAAATGTGGGACAAACTCATTAGCAGTTATGAAGGTAATGAGAAGGTAAAGGATGTCAAGCTTCAAACCTACAAATTACAGTTCGAACAACTAAAGATGAATGAGGATGAAACAATTAATAAATTTTTCTTAAGAGTTGAGGAGCTTGTGAATGCCATGAAGGGTCTTGGTGAGAAGATTGAAGACGTATCTTTAGTTCAGAAGATTTTAAGATCTCTACCAAATAGTTTTAATCCAAAAGTTTATGAAATAGAATAACTGAATGATCTTAAGACTTTGTGTATTGATCAACTTCTAGGAACTCTAACTACTTATGAAATGAGGATTAGTAAGGATAAACCCACCTCTAGATAAGCATCATTTCAAGCAGATAAGAATGAGGATTATGAGCCTGATGAAATTGAAGCAAAATTTGTGAGAAGACTAAAGAAAGGATCAGGCAAGTACCAAGGCAAGTTTCCCTTCAAATGTTTTAACTGTGGAAAGAAGGTCACTTTGCATCTAAGTGTCCACACAAGAAGAAGGACCATAACTCTAAAGGTGAAGAGAAGTACAAATCCAAGAGATTTGGTAAAAAAAAAAGTTTATGTGTAAACAATGATGACTCTTCAGGAGACACAGATAGTGATTCTTCTTGTGAAGATAAGGTTAATGACTTTTTGCTTATGGCCAAAAAGGATTCTGATAATAAAAGCACGAGAACTGATGTTAATGATGAAGAAGTTGTGGTTGACTTGGAAGGAGAACTGATCAGTGCCCTAGAATAAATTAATAGACTCAGATTTAAGAAGAAAAAACAAAAACAATTGTTGATACAGTTTGAGAAAGACAGTAAAAAACCTGATGAAGACTTTGCCCTGCTAAAAGTGGAATTAGAAGAGGCAAAGAAAATAGAGGACATTATGAAACAATAGTTATCAGAGAAGAATGCAAGATGTGAAGCCTTGGAAGAAGAGGTAGTAAAAACCAGGAAAGAGATGGAGAAGTTTAAAGCATTATATCTCCAAAATCTTCCAAGCATTAAAGCCTCAACATAACTAAATGACATTCTGAGCAAACAGAGATCTCCTTTGTTGAAGACTGGTTTAGGCTATGTAAGTGGTTCAAGCAGCAAACAGCTAGAAAGCAAAGAGCTAGTAAAGATGATCAAGTTCCAAGTCAGCAGTCAATCAGACCATGTGAGTACTCTGCCACCAAAAACTAATAAAGACAAGATGATCCCTAATAAAAAACAAAGATATAAGAAGATGGATGGTATCGGGCTAATTGTTAAGTGCAGACACAAATCAATCCCCCTAGCTTCACTACGAAACTAGAACAAAACAAGACAGTACACTACTCTTTCCTTAGATTTCAATTATCAAATGAGAAATGGATCTAGGACATACCTTTTAAATATCAAAAATCCGACTTTGCCAATGCAATCCAAGCTCCGTCGCGAGGCTTATGGAGAAATATCTGCAAATAAACACAAGCCAACGAAGATAAGAATAACAGAGTCTATTTGATATGAAACTATGTACGTGATCAAAGAATCATACAATGTGAACAAATAACATTCATATACGAAAGAAAAGTATATTTGTATTAAAGAATGTGGAAGAAAGATGCAACCATATGCCTTGATGTTGTCAGGTTCCTTCCAATAGTTCCTTGCTTCCCACACACTTCTACTCCATGGATTCTAAAACTATAGATCAGATAGCTACTCACAATCTATCTGGACAAAGCAAATCTCAAAGCCAACATACAAGCTCCAAAAACTCCAAGATACAAAACTCAATAACAAGCCAATCTAACTTACTCCATGAGAGCTCCTCTCCTTTTATAAGCCGAAGAGGACAAGGTGAGGAGGTTAGGATGATCCCACTAAATCATGAAAGAGAGTAAGATCTAAACCGTTCAGAGGCCACCTCACCATAGAAGCTTCTCCTTTTAGAAGCATCGAGAAGACACTCATTTTTCCCACGTACAGAAATTTCCGCACACTAGCTATAGTGTAGCCTGAGGAAACTCCGCAATCTAACTTTAGAGCAGAGTGCGGAAATCAGGCATCGTCGCACCCTGCGTATAGTGCAGCCTGCGGAAAACTTCCTTAATAGGATTTTTTACAAAGGGAATTGCAACTTCTTCTCTTAGGAAAAGTTCTTCTCCCTTCTTTCTTCAGGAATTCAGGCCACTGACCCCTCTGAAGGCAACATAAGCTTTACATCATCAATGGTCATAAAGGTGACGAAAATAATGTGTAACAGAGAGCCCCCAAAGTATGAAGTTAGAACAGAGTGATAGCTGAAATACTTTGTCGAGTGTGTGTAGGGAACAAGGAACACGTCGGTCGAAACCTACCAACAAACAAGCAAATACTGTACAATAATATATCATCACTGAGGTAGGCATTCCCATACTCAGAATACAAATGACTAAAAGCATAAATGTTGACATGCAAAGATCCATGTCAAGTAAGACAGGTCATGGCCACCAAATATACATTGTGGATCCATGCCAATATGACTCAAATCTTAACATAGCCACCAAAAATACACTGTGGATCTATGTGTTAAAGACTCAAATTTGAACATAGTCATGAGACATACAATGTGGGTCTATGTAACAATACAATCTGAATATACTCCAACACAACCTGAATCTGTTAGAAAAGATTCAGGGTCTTCATCTCCACCACTCTATAGTATGAATCTAACCACGCGATTACAGGTGTTGAAGTCGAACATGGTAGAAACCACTTGATTACCGGTCAATGATGAGAATCGTTAACAAGTGCGAGGGAAATCACCATTAATGTCAATCCCAAGGTACACCAGTACAATCCAACGGGTGTGAATTAATGAGCTGAAGTCGAACACTCGACGGAATCTCCCGATCAGGGGTCAATAATGAAAACCCACGGTCGAAAGCGAGGAAACCTGCCATTGAAGCATGCAATTTCCAAGGTACCAGTTAGTTTCTAAGTCTAATTCCTGGATAATGAGTTGAAGTCGACAGGAAAATATTCATCATAGGAGGGCCTTGACGTATCCCCCATCAATGACACGAAATGGGTAACAAGATTTGAAGTAGATCAGAGTAAACAGTGACTCGGGATTGAGTTAGGGATGATCGACGCAATAGAAGGCTTAAGGACTGCAAAAATGGCCGACGCAATAGAAGGCTTTACGGGTTGAAATTCTCTTTGAACATATTGACGACACAACAACTATCTTGGAAACACTGATTCAACAACAGGGATCATAGACCAATTTGTAATCTTATAAAGGAGTATGATCAAGAGACAAGCGGATTTTCCAACCTAGGCACAAAGCGAGTGAAAGGGTGTCATGTTCAGAAGCAACTCTTCCATGGAATACAGGTTTAGATATATTTCTTTCCCAATTTTCCCCCCACCATTTATGGCGAGTACCTCTTTATTTTTACGCAAGCTTGAGGAGGATAACATATGCTTGTTTATGTAAGCTCATCCTTCGGACAAGTCCCTCAGAGTATGTTTAACGAACCCTAAGAAGGAGTGGTTCGGTTCCACATAGGTCTTTCAATGTTTGTTTAACAAGTCCAAAGAGAGAAAACTCGAGGGTTTTTCATATTTAGAGAGTCTGAAAAACACTTAAAGAGGACTCTCTCAGTTCCTTTTTTGTAAATTAGTTTAATGAGACTGAAAAAGTGATAAACTATCGCCCATCAAACGTTTTCTTCAAATACTTTTACGAGCGTGAAAAGAACAAGGTCACTCAGTAATCTTTTCATTTTTACGGAGTGTGAAAAGAGCTTAAAGGATACTCCATAGGTTTCACTCTTCGTGTTACCATGACGAGTACGAAAAAATGACAAAAGTATACTCGGTTACATTCTCAGGTATTTACGAGCACGAGAAAGAACAAAGACTGAGCTCTAGATTGTTTTTATTTTTATGCAAGCTTAAAACAAAACAAAACTATGCTTAGGATAGATTTTATTTTTACACAAGCTTAAAACTAGCCAAAACTATGCTTGGACCTGGTTTAATTTTTATACAGGCTTGAACCAAAGGAAACTATGCTTGAGGTAGGTGGCCTCATTTTTACACAAGCTTGAACCATAGAAAACTATGCTTGGACTTCCCAACGCAGAATCCAGGGATGGTTGGTACTTAGCCCCTAGCTTAAGAAGCTAGCGGTTTTAAATTCAGCATGAAGTCCAGAGGCTGAAAGCATTGCCCCCCAAGCTTCAATTCATCCAACGACACAGGAGGATGAACAGAAGCTTCAAATACTATACGCAGGACTTGACTCAAACGGAGAGGGGGAAATCTATTTCATTTTTTAACGAGCTTGCCATAGAGAAGAAAAACTATGCTCGAGAGTCCAGGTTAAATCCCTAGACCTTTGTTTCATTTTTTAATGAGCTTGACACAAAAACAAGAACTATGCTCATAAGTTATGTTTCATTTTTTAACGAGGTTGCTACAAAGACGCGAAAACTATCCTCACAACTAGTTACATTTTTTAACGAGCTTGAAATCATAAAACTATGCTCAAGGCTTGTTTCATTTTTTAATGAGCTCGAAATCAGAAAACCATGCTCAAGGTTGGTTTCATTTTTTAATGAGATTGAAATCAGAAAATCATGCTCAAGGCTGGTTTCATTTTTTAATGAGCTTGAAATCAGAAAATCATGCTCAAAGCTCTCTTCTTGATCATGGCTTCCAAGAGGACAATGCCCTGGAAGGACACCATGTCACATGACAAAACTCGGTCATGGCTTCCAAGAGATCATCACTGGATGGAAGAAACATGCTCTGGAAGGACACCATGTCGAGGGTCGCGACAGGGGTAAGGAGATCAAGCTCTAAAAACCCGATCGAAGAGATCACCATGTCAACTATCGGATCTAAGTCATAAGAGACTGAGCTTACAGTGAGAGACTCATCTTCATCAACAGTTGAAGGCATGAGAGACAACGCCACATAATTAACGTGTGGCAGGGGCAATACCATTTGCATATAAGAACCATTTAGGGAGGTCATCTAGTCAATACCGATGAATGAAAATTGATCAATAGTCACAATTCTTCCATCCTAAGGGAAATATATCACACGAAAAAGAGTGGACACAATAGCTTTCATGGCATAGACATAATCTCGCCCAAAGATTAAAGCAAAATCCAAGGGTCTTGGACTACCATGACATCAATAAAGACAGTTTTCCCTCCCAAAGTTATGGGAAACTGAGGAAGGGTCCCTAAACGTTGACTGGTTCTTCTGTTAAAAGCTAACAGATTCTGCGTAATTGGGGCAAGTTGAGGACAACCCAAAGCTTGCCAAGCAATAGAGGACAAAATACTAATGGATGCACCTTCATCTATCAATGTCTGAGGAATGTCCTGACCACAAACCTGTACTGTAATCTGGAAAGGAATGTGAGAGGGAAGACAAGGTCCAGTTAGCACACCCCAATTAAAAAGGATGGCCTCATTACTTGGAGGTGGTTCCACGAGAGAAGGAGGAATGCTCCCCGGCACGGTATATTCTATATCAATGAGAAAAACATGGGCAGTATCGGGTTTAGTCTCTAGCGGGAGAGTAGGATCGACTGATGATGACGTCAAATCTACTACTTGGGTTTCATTCTCCAAGGGGAGAATGGGATCGACAGGTGGAAACTGATCGACCGCTTGGGTTTCACTCTCTAACGAGAGAGTGGGATCGACCAAAGATGGGTTCGGATCTACCACTTTGTCAACTGGTGTAACTAAGGACGTGACCATATTGACTACATGATCAACCAGATTTACCGACGAAGAGGCCAGATTGATCATCCCATCAACTACAGGTGGGTCGAGAGAAAGATTACGGTAAGCAGTTGGAAGTTGCGGCTGTGAAACAATCATGTCTTCCAATAATTTTGAGGTTTCGTCCATACAAGGGCAAAGGTGAGTTTGATGACTCCCTCTACATAACATACACGGTAACTTGACTCTACTTTTCTTCTTCCCAACAACATCCTGACTAGTTGACGGGAGGTCATCAACATGTTATTCAGAGGATGACGGCATGGGCTAGCGAGGGCGTGTAGACCATGCTTCTATAACCTTGGATAGACCAGGGAAATCCTTAAGAAGATGGCTACCCTTACAAATCCTGGAAGGGTACTTGGGATTACGAGTTGTTTGGATGATCTTGGCATCATCAACACTCCCAACACGATTAACAATAACTGGTTTCTTTCCAACATGACTAGCAGTGGTCGAAAGTTTGGACCCTTGTTTTTGTTTCTTCTTCTTATTATCCACCGAATTACTAGCTTTAGAGCTTTCACTCGGCAAAGAAGATGAAATGGAAGAAGACCTTGCAAGTGAAGAAGGCGAAGAAGATCTTACTGGTGAAGAAGGTGAAGGATCAACATGATGTTGATGTTCTTGGGGGGAAGTGCTTACAAATGAAGCACTAACTGCATTTAGGACTACTTGAGTGGAAAACAACCATACTGGTAATCCAATTGTGAGACTTGGAAGGCTCAAAGTAGCAATGTGAGGAAGACCAATGTTTCCATAAGAAGGAAAAACAAAAGGTTCCCTTGGATCAGAGGTTCCTTCATTGGTCATTCCAGGAACTGACGCCATTAAAAACAAAAATCCAACCTAGAGTCCACTAGGGAAAACAAACAGGACACGCTAAAAATCTAGTAAGAAAGCAAGCAAACAAAACCTTCTCACAATGAGCACACTAGTTGGTGATGAAATCCAACATCG
Organism: Picea engelmannii; assembly: GCA_009831015.1. Classification (NCBI taxonomy): domain Eukaryota; kingdom Viridiplantae; phylum Streptophyta; class Pinopsida; order Pinales; family Pinaceae; genus Picea; species Picea engelmannii. The sequence goes on from ML850922.1 coordinate 26,405, forward strand.
CGGGAACAAAGTAAGAAGGGGATGAGATAGAGTGGATGGAAAAGTTACATTGACAACCTGCTTAACAGACTTACACCTTGGTGCAAGCTCCCACACATAAACGTGGGTATACCCTCCAAGGAGCCCAAGTGAGTTTGGCCAACGTCGATTCCAGGTACTATGAAGAATTGCCCCTCCACAGTCACCTTGTGTAAAAAACCTAAAGAGACAGGCCACTAAGGTTACCAATCACAACAAAGATGCCTGGGGAAACAATCGACAGTCCGATCCACATGCAAAGGTAGGGTATCTAGCCCGAAATCAACTTGAAAGGCTTCCACTCATCCTTGTGGGTATACCTTCAAGTGACCCCCATAATACGCGTAATCTCTACACCAAGACCGACAAAGTAGGGTGAGTAACTCTGTCGGCCCTAATGCGACCTCGTGATTGACCCTTGTGTTAGAAGGGCTTCCCAGGACAAAATGTAGCAAGTGGATTTCACTGCTCCCTAACGCAAGATTCTATGTTTGTTTACAGCTTTGGAAAGTTATCTTTCACACCTATTCCAAAGCCCTACAACTAATCTAATGTAGGTTTTCTACCAGAAAATATAAAAATGTCTAATCAATTTTTATAAGCACTTTGTTTTTAAGGTTGTTGTTACCCAAAAGGAAGATGGCATGGACAATATGGTGTTTTGACTGACTCGAAAGTTATGCAAAGAGATGAAGATGCAATCTTTTCATTTCGATGAAAGCTATGCTACGAGAAAGATAAAACATTTATCATTCCCAGATGCACAATAGCCCAAAATTTATTAAACTCATCAATATCAAGATTCTCAAGAAATGAGCAAAATAGATTGTACACCAATACATGATTCATGGCCTGGAATTTTTTTAAGAATTTAAGACCAAAAATCATGCAGTTTCGCTACTTCAAATGCAAGGATGCTCCCAATCTAATACAAAGAAAGAAATAAGATTTTTGTTTCAAAGATAGCTAAAAGAAATAGCAAATCACTTCAAAACAAAAAACAACCCAAACAAAGTTTCTCTTTTAACATGAGTTATTTAGAAAAAAGAAGTGTTCTTTTCACTAAACAATTCTAAAGAAAAACAAGGCTTTGTAACTGAAAGACACTCAAAGCAAGAGACCAAATCTTTCAAAAGCAAATAAAGCAAAGATGACTAAAATAAGTTTCAAAGTTGTCAAGTAGACTGTAAACAGATCATAATCAAGCCCAAAAATTCACCCCAAAACCAAATCCAAGATCTAGGTAAGGAAAAACCATCAAAAATAAATAAAAAATTCACAATCGTCGCAAGTTGTAGACTAGCACAGTGCATCGATCCTGATTTCCGCAAGCAAGAGAACCAATACAGTGCGAAAACGCTGCACTATGTCAAAAAGGTAGGGTGCAGAAATCAAATATCGTGGCACTGTCCCTCAAAGAAGGGTGCAGAAATCAAAGTAAAAATGAAAAAATAAAAAGTAAGAAGGTTTTTCCATTGAACTTAAACAGTCAAAGAGTCAATTTAGATCTCCCAGTGACTCAGAAAAAAAAACCCAGACAATCAAAGCAAGAAAGCAAGACAAACTAGGAAAACAATCTGTTCCCCAGTGGAGTCACCAATTTTGTTATCGGGTTGATTGTTAAGTGCGGACACAAATCAATCCCCCTAGCTTCACTACGAAACTAGAACAAAACAAGACAATACACTACTCTTTCCTTAGATTTCAATGATCAAATGAGAAATGGATCTAGGACATACCTTTTAAATATCGAAGATTCGACTTCGCCAATGCAATCCAAGCTCCATCGCGAGGCTTATGGAGAAATATCTGCAAATAAACACAAGCTGTAACACCCTGTTTCCCCCAGTCTGTAAAAATAACTATACTAGCCAAGTATTGTGGCAAACTCAGAAATGTGAATGTGTGATGTGAATGGACTTTGTGAAAAAGGTCGATGAAAGTAAATAATATTATGAATATATATATTGCAGGACTGCTGAGAGGGGGATGTGCTGAAAAAGAGACCCCGAACTCCCGACTTGCGAAATCCCGATAGGCGAAGTCCCGAAATGGATTCGCACACATGGTTTTGGTGTTTCAGCTTTCCGGTGCCCGGGACTCTCAAGGGTCAGTTTTCTTTGTAATTCGCTAGCCGCTAAATTCTGATGGATGAAACCCCAAAATGAACAAGGGAATACCTGTATCGCGATTTCTCGTATCGCGAAAGTCGATGAGTACCCTCCGATAAGGCCTATGGCCATAACCGCTGATCAGATGAGTGCGGATAAGGGATGACATGATCTGTATCAGGTCCCATAGGGACTTGGGGAAATTTTATTCCTCAGAGAAAAGAAGAAAAGGCTGAAAAATTTTAAATTCTGTAGTGGGTGTGTTACAAATTGGTATCAGAGCATGGTTACAACACTTGGCTTGCTTGGGCTCATGAACGAGTTGTGTAGAAGCTCCGTGCGAAACACTCCTAAAAGAATTAACACCCTGTCTTAACCCTCTTAATTCAAAAAAAAAAGGTCGAAGTTAAGAATGAAAACTCCTATTGTGTGTGTGCATGAGAAAAATATGAATTATGTACTGGTTATAAGTGAATATGAACATTGACTAATAGCCAGTGTTTGTCTTTTGCACCCAAGCGGAAGATCAACCGCGGGAAATTGTAGACGCATAGAATGGTGACTCACCAAGAGGTGGGGGAAAGATCCCACAATAGAGACGAAGAGTCTGACGAAAGGAGGGCAGTAGGGACCCCTCTAGATCTAGCCAAGACTGTGAAGAGCCTCATGGTCGAATTACAAATCTTCAAGGTTGACAATGAAAGGATGATGAAAGAACAAGAAAAGCAAACAGAAATTAACACAGTCTTACTGCGGAGCTTATCCGATCTACAAAGACAAATGCAACATGAACCTGAAACTCAGAAACAGGGTCATATCAATGGCCACATTGAGAGGAGCACCTCGAAAAAGGTCCACCCCAGAGGTAAAGGACAAGCGGCGGATGATTGCTCTGAGAAGGAAGCGGGCGATTCGGAGGGCTCTTGTAGCAGCAGAACCAGTTCTTATTCCCGAAGGAAATAGAAGAAGCAAAAGCCTTCGAAAGGTCGTAAATTCGAAGTATTTAGAAAAGCCAAACCACCCTCCTTCGATGGTGAAATAAAGAAGGGAGAGGAAGCAGAGGCCTGGCTGCTTGGACTAAAGAAATATTTCAGAGTCCATGACTTTTCAGAAAATTTGAAGGCCCGAGTGGCCACCTTCAACTTGAACGGAACGGCTTCGATTTGGTGGGAAGATCTTAAGAATGTGAAAGGGGTTCGCGAAGAGGACCTGTCCTGGAAGAAATTTGAGAAATACTTCCGGAAGAAATTTGAGAAATACTTCCGGAAGAAATATTTGTCGAAAAAATATTTCGACGAGAAGACCAAAGAGTTTTATGAACTCAAAATGGGACAACTCACTATAGAAGAATATGTCAACAAATTCCTCGATTTATTGAGGTATGTGCCTTATATAAAAGCAGAAAAGGCAAAGGTGCAACGCTTCATCAGTGGACTACCTAAGGACTATCAAAATATAATTGAATTTGATGAGCCAAAGACTCTAGAAGGCACTATTCGAAAGGCAACCTATTGTCATGAACAGTTTGGGCATCGAGCATAACCTCACAAAGGATGGAAATAGAAGAATAGTTCAAGATTTCAGAAAAAGGGGATTAAATTCCCAGGATTTAAGAACTATAAGAAGAATCCAAGAATGAGCTTCCCAGCCCGGAGTGTGCACCAACAGAATTTTCCCTCCTTGAGCGGAAATAAAACTTTTGGAACCATATTGGTGAAGACTGATAATCCAAAGAGAGAACCTTTGAAATGCTGGGGTTGCGGGGAAGATCATCTATTGAGAGACTGTCCACACCGACAATAGAATAGTCGAAGGATTTATAACATCCAGGAAGCTACCACTGTCAATGATGTGGCCATGAGTGTGGTGCAAATTTATGCAGCATTGGATAATAACCAGGCTGACCACCAAGCTTTAGTGGTGGAAATAGAAGGTATGATTTCCAACCATCTAGTGTCTGTTTTGATTGACCCTGGTTCAATTTTTAGTTATATAGCCCCTAAAGTTGTTGATAAGTGTAAACTACAGCCACAAAAACATACCAAGCCATGGTTGGTACAGTTAGCCACTGGCACCAAAAGAAGGGTACCAGAGGTTATACCAGCCTGCCAATTGATGTTGGGTAAATTCCCCATCCAAGAAACCCTTAACTTATTACCCCTGGGATCATATGATCTGTTGATTGCTATGGACTGGCTAGCCGCCCATAAAGCCAGATTGGACTGTTACCATAAAACCTTAGAATGTGTAAGTAAAGAAGGGAAAAAGATAACCCTTCAAGGGATCCGAAAACCTGTCTTAGTAAGACAAATATCAGCTCTGCAAATGAGAAAGTATTGTCGAAAGGGATGTCCCCTATATGCAATACAGGTGTTGAAAACAATCGAAGGTGACAAACCAAGCCATGATGATCACCCTATCCTCAGAGAATACAGAGATGTGTTTCCGGAAGAGGTACCGGGTCTACCTCCGAGAAGAGACATAGACTTCTCGATAGAACTTGCACCGGGAGGGGTGTTGGTGTCTAGGACACCCTACCAGATGAGCACACCCGAGTTAGTTGAACTCAAGTTGCAATTAAGAGAAATGATGGATAAGGGCTATATTCGACCCAACGTGTCTCCATGGGGAGCACCAATCCTGTTTGTGAAAAAGAAGGACGGTACCCTTAGACTGTGTATAGATTATAGGCAACTCAATAAGGTAACCATAAAGAACAAGTACCCCTTGCCCAGGATCGATGACATGTTCGATCAATTGGGGGGTGTGTCTATTTTCTCAAAGATTGA
>ML850923.1:0-18785 GCA_009831015.1 Picea engelmannii
ATCCTGAATCTTAGATTGTAGCTTTGGAACATCCAAATAGTAACGTTCAAGCCATAGTCCACACTGGTCACAGGGTGTAGTAACCTTTTGAGCAGGGGAGGGTTTTGACGGTTCACCACGGGTCTCAAAAGGGGACTTGATACGAGGATAGTCTGGATTTTCTCGAAGACATGGAGGAAAACTATCAACGAAAGCGTAGGGAGGTTCATCATCACAGAAACCCTCTTGAGCAAGAAAATGCTCAATACTCAAATCAGAGTCATCAGCTATCGTGATGGGCTCAGTTTTGACAGGGGGTTTGGACTTGTTTCTCTCCATACGAGAGATCATTCTAGCATTCTTTTTGCTTCGAACCGCGTTCTTAGCCCTTGCCTTAGAGGTTATGGTCTTAAAAGCTTTAGTCACGGCCATAGGTGAGTCAGGTTCGGGTGAGGGAAGCAGGTCACCGTAGGGGACAGGGGTAGTCTTATCCTCTGAAACCATAGGTTTATCAACAGGAGGAGGGTTTGATTCCTCGAAACCATTCCTGTTGAGAAAATTCTGCCAGGAATCTCGACGCAGACCCAATTCACTAACAACCAACATCTTAATCAAACCGACATGAAATAGGCTCGTGTCAGCCTGATTTCGTTTATATCTCTTAGCCATTTTAAATACACTTCGGTGTAAATAGTGCGGCATGTTGAGCTCAAAACCCATAAACACCATAAGAAAACGTAGATGAAACAGAAAAACGAATCCATACCTGCCTTCGCACGTTATAAATTGCTTGAGGATCATCAGCAGGTCATACCAGCGAGGCTTCAGCATTTTCGCTGGAAGTCCTCTGTTACACGAATTTATAGTGCGAGAGCGAAACAGTAATGTCCAAGGGACATCCTTAACCTTGTAGTTCTTGGACCACTTTTCTCCATTAAAAGGTAAACCGGTTTCCAAACTGATAGACTGCTCGGTGATTTCCAACTGGAGGTCTCCAACCTTGGCTCTGCCACCGTCAAACGACAGTGCGAATTGCCTAGCGACAACCATATTGAAGCCATCAAACTTCTGAATAAACGAAAGCCATCCGAATTCCTCGAGGTCGGCGTATGCACCATCGAACGTTAACAGTGCCTGGCTGCCATTGGGTTCAGCTCTCACCACAGGAGCCATCTCCTAATGACCATGGTAGGGTTCACATCGGATACAATACACAGAGTGAATCACGATGGGGTTTCAAAGCTTCAATGCTTGACGAGACCGACAACTACTCAGGCGTGCGAAGGTGGTGGGTTTAACAATCACCACATACCATATTAATGAGCCTGTTTTGAGTTGTTCAAACCATAATCATAAAACCAATTGCATTGACCAGCGAGCAGGTGATTCACCATATCTACGTGCCAACATACAAGTCAGAACCAGCACATAACACAACATCCAAGCACCAAGTGTGAAGTTTAATCACCAACACAGTACCTGCATTAATTACGAATTAACGTGCCAATTCCACCATTATCCGCTTAATCACAAGGTTTAATTTGCTAACTGATAGCTCGGGGTTTAATACTCATCGTATAATCTGCTTCACAAGCATAGTATGCAAAGAATCGATCTCCCAAGATAGAATAAGATCAACTTATGTGCCATCAAAACCATAGTTATCATACCTTTACGAATTTTCCATTATAGTTGGTGTATATCACATGCGTTTGTATTCCAAAACCTTAGAGCCACACAATGCAATGTTTTCATATGATAATCGAATAAAACCATAACAAGGATGAATCAATATGAGCAAATATGTTATAACTTTCAATTAATAGGACCAATAACTTTCATGCCCAAAGGTTTAATGGTGGAATATATCCAAATGTGCAATCAAGGTAAGACAATGATCAAGAACATAAGTCTTGTAAAACCTTTATCAATCATACGATAAACCAGTGATCAAGTATCAACCAACAAATCAAAAAGACGACGACAGTATAATCAACGAGATAGGTGTTTTCACATTTGCAATTGTGAAAACTGAGTCGAAATTGAATTGTAATGGTTGAAAAAACGAGACACATGTCCATTAACACAATGCGACAATGATTTGTCATGATACCGCAAGGGGTGTAGGCAGCTTTCGAGAGTAATCGAAAAAAAATTGGGTTGGCTGCCAACACCTGGTTCAAATTTGAGTTATATAGCCCCTAAAGTTTTTGTTAAGTGTAAACTATAGCCACAAAAACAAACCAAGCCATGGTTAATACAGTTAGCCACTGGCACCAAAAGAAGGGTAGAAGAAGTCATACCAGCCTACCAATTGATGTTGGGTGAATTTCCCACCCAAGAAAGCCTTAACGTATTACCCCTTGGATCGTACGATCTATTGATTTGTATGGACTGGCTAGCCACCCATAAGGCCAGGTTGGAATGTTACCATAAAACCTTAGAATGTGTGAGCAAAGAAGGAAAAAGGATGACCCTTCAAGGGATTCAAAAACCTGTCTCGGTGAGACAAATATCATCTCTACAAATGAGAAAGTATTGCCGAAAGGGATGTCCCCTATATGCAGTACAGGTGTCGAAAACCATAAAAGGTGACAAACCCAGCCTTGAAGATCATCCTACCCTGAGAGAATATATTGATGTGTTTCTAGAAAAGGTATCAGGTCTACCTCCGAGAACAGACATAGACTTCTCGATAGAACTCACACTGGGAGTGGTGCCAATGTCTAGGACACCCTACCGGATGAGCACACCCGAGTTAGTTGAACTCAAATTGCAATTAAAAGAAATGATGGATAAGGGTTATATTTGACCCAGCGTGTCTCCATGGGGAGCACCAGTCCTGTTTGTGAAAAATAAGGACAACACCCTTAGACTATGTATAGATTATAGACAACTCAATAAGGTAACCATAAAGAACAAGTACCCCTTGCCCAGGATCGATTACCTATTTGATCAATTGGGAGGTGCGTCTATTTTCTCAAAGATCGACTTGAGATCGGGATACCATCAAGTCCTAATCAAGGGTGAAGACATCCATAAAACTACCTTCCGGATGAGGTATGGTCACTATGAGTTCATGGTAGTGCCATTTAGCTTGACCAATGCCCTTGCTACTTTTATGTGCTTGATGAACAAAGTACTTAGTAAATTTCTAGATAAATTTGTGATAGTTTTTAATGATGATATATTAATTTACTCTAAGAATAGAGAAGAGCATGAAGAACATCTTAGGCTTGTGCTGCAAGTACTCAGAGAGCATCAACTCTATGCTAAATTTAGCAAATGTGACTTCTTCTAGAAGCAAATACATTACTTGGGTCATGTTTTGTCTGAAGAAGGGGTAGCAGTGGACCCTGACAAAATCATGTCTATCATGGAATGTCCTACCCCAAGGGATGTTTCAGATATTAGATCCTTTATAGGATTAGCAGGATATTACATGAGATTTATAGAAGGATTCTCCAAGATTGGTTGTCCAATCAATGCTCTCCAGAAGAAGGGGACAAAATTCCTGTGGACACAGAAATGTGAAGAAAGATTTCAAACCCTGAAACATATATTGACCCATGCACCCATGTTGAAAATCACCGACCCAGAAGCTTACTTTCTCATGTGCATATATGCCTGTAAGGAAGGGCTCGGAGGATTCCTTATGCAGAAAGGAAGTGTGATATTCTATGAATCCCAAAAATTGAATGAGCATGAAGTCAACTATGTGACCCATGATCTAGAACTGGCTGCCATAGTGCATGCCTTGAAAATGTGGAGGCATTACCTCCTGGGAAGAAAATTTGTACTTATGACAAATCATTATGGATTGCGATACCTATTTGATCAACCAAAGCTCAATGCCAAACAGGCTAGATGGATGGCCCTCCTTAGCAAATTTGATTTCGAAATCAAACACATTAAAGGAAAATAAAATAGGGTTGTCGATGCCCTTAGCAGAAGAATGAAAACAATTCATCTGGCAGCAGTGAGCACCTGCGAGACAGATGTCAAGGAAATATTAAAAAATGCACAAGAAACAGATCCCTTCATTTAGACCGTGACCATGTACCTACAGTAAGAACCCGCCGGAGTAAAATATGAAGGCTATCATATGACCAACGGAGGTCTGCTCACTTATAGGAACATATTTTATATTCCAACATGTGATGACTTGAAGAGGTTCATTATGGATGGACTACATAAAAGACCCTACTCGGGTCATCCAGGATACCATAAAATGGTCACTTCCACCGGGAAACAATTTTATTGGCCTGGATTGAAGAAATACATATCCGAGTACCTAGCCAAATGCATAGAGTGCCAATAGGTTAAAGCAGAACACCAACATCCAACAGGGTTATTGCAACCTTTACCAATCCCATAATGGAAATGGGAAACCATCTCCATGGATTTCATCACTGGATTACTGACTTCGACCAAACAAAATGACGTCATTATGGTGGTGGTGGATAAATTGAGAAAGTATGCACACTTCATCCCCGTCAAGTCGACCTGTAAGGCAATCGATATCGCCGAGGTATTCATGAAAGAGATAGTCATACTGCATGGTATGCCGAAAGAGATCGTGTCTGACAGAGACATGAAATTTACTTCTAACTTTTGGAAATCACTGATGACTGGTTTAGAGACCAAATTGTTGTTTAGCACCACCTATCACCCTCAAACCAATGGACAGACAAAAAGAGTGAATCAAATATTACAAGAAATATTAAGGATACATGTAATGCATCAACCCAAGAAATGGGAAGACTATAGGGATGATTTTAGGGGATAAATTTCGCTCATGGGCTAATTTTCCATGATTTTTCCAAAAATGAGATTCTCTATTTTAAAAATGATTCACCCAAATTCTATAGGATAAAATTATTTTACCTTAAAAATCGCCAAAATTTTATAAAAACTATATAAAATCCTTAGAAATTTGAATATTTTTACAAAAATATCGCCAATCCTTTATAGTTGGCATATGAAGGATTAGTAAGATTTGCCAAGGTTTCTACATTTTAAAATAATTTTCCATCCTTAAAATCATCCTTGGAAGACTACCTACCACTGGTAGAATTCGCCTACAACAACGGCTACCAAGCATCTGTAAAGATGATCCCCTTTGAGGTCCTCTATGGTAGTCCGTGTAATACTCCAGTCAACTGGAGTAATCTTGTAAACAATATATCTTTTGGACCTGACATGTTAAAAGAAATGGAACAACAAGTGACTCAGATAAAACAAAATCTGAAGGTCGCTCAAAACCAACAGAAAAGTTATGCTGACCAAAAGAGAACTCCAAGAGAGTTCAAAACGAGAGACCATGTATATCTCAGAGTTAGACCCAGGAAGAGTTCCCTGAAAATGGGAGCTTGTGCCAAGTTTTCACCTTGGTATTGTGGACCCTTTGAGGTTCTAGATAGAGTGATACCTGTAGCCTATCAGATAGCACTTCCTCCCACAGTCAAAGCACATAATCCTTTCCATGTTTCATTATTGAAGAAATATGTACATGATGCTAATCATATAATTAATTGGTTTTTGATTCAGGTGGAACCAGAGGGAGAATTTCTACTAGAACCCCAATGCATACTATATAGAAAGGAAACCCCACTTAGGAATCGAACCATTGCACAGGTCAAGGTGCAGTGGAAACATTTTGGCCCAGATGAGGCTACATGGGAAATGGAGGATGCCATGAAATAGGCATATCCGATTTTGTTTACATGTGTACATATAGGCCATGTTCATAGATAGAACATCGAGGACGATGTTCCTTTAAAGGGGAGGGAATTGTAACACCCTATTTCCCCCAGTCTGTAAAATTAACTATACTGGCCAAGTATTGTGGCAAACTCAAAAATGTGAATGTGTAATGTGAATAGACCTTGTGAAAAAGGTCGATGAATGTGAATAATATTATGAATATATATTGCAGGGCTACTGAGAGGGGAATATGCCGAAAAAGAGACCACGACGGCTAGATAAAGGTGGTGGAAGGCACCTATAATGGTGGTGTTAACCTCCATCGAAGACAAATACCATATTTGGTCTTCACTGGCTCAGAGAACCAAGAGCCTCTCACTAGCCTGAAATTAATTGCTCCCAGGTTGGTAGGTGGATGGCTCCTCATACATAATGAGGGATGGGGATAAAACCACCCATCCGTGGGGTCCTAACACCTGACCATCACAAGGGATATCATGCCACACGCAACCTCACCGAAAAAGAAAAAGGTAGTAGGAGTGTGCGATCACGGGCAGACGCGAGGGAGGAAGAAATCTGGAAAAATATGCAAAGTGAGTGATAGCAGAGAAGAAGGAGAGTAACCTTCATTCTCAGTCACTGGCAGATAGAGACACAGTCTCGCAACATCGTGGTCTCAGCTCGGGGGTGGCTAGTGGTAAATCCGTTGGGAGTCATTGAGCCTACGGTTGGGTGGAAACAAGAACCCCTCTTAGCAGTTGCATCACCTCTGGTTTTTTTCTGATAAGTGTCTTCTCTCTAACATCTTGAAATATATGTGTATTTTGATATTTATGCTCATAGGCTATGAAATTGTGAATGATTTCAGTGCAAGAATGTCTGTATGGTGTTTTGATCAGTACTGGTAGTTGCATGTTTATAATGGAAGGACTACGTATGGTTTATGTTTTCATAAATCACTATTTATATGCATACTGATCTAATTCAGACTTCACGTCTAGTTCTTGAGAGAGAGATACCCTTATCTACCTCAGATAGTACCCTGTGTAAACCTCCCCATAGAGATACCCTCCTTGAAAATCCCATCAAGAACCTGGAAGAAGGATGTGAAGGTGCAAGGCCTTAGTAACCCTGCACGAGGAGGAATGATCCTCTTGAAATCCCGAGATGGCTGTGTAGGTATAAGTATCGTTTGACGGGCGAGATCTTGTTGAAAGATTTGTGGTCATTCATGGTTGTTAGATTGGAAGGAGAAGAGGGTGCGTTAAATGCCTCAACCTCCTTCCTTTGTTTTCATGAGTAGCATTAAAGCCATAGCTCAGGAGAGGTAGTGCATTTATGCACAGACTCCCTATAAAGAAAGTAGAGACCGAGACCCACTCAAGTCCTAGACTTGACGAAGGAGAGCAATAGATGTGCTGAAGACTCTTTTAAGAGTCAAACCCAGGAGAAAGAGTGCAAAGCTCCCAAGCCCCTCATAGTTGACAAAGCTTAGGACAGATAGTACCTGGTCAGATGCACAGACCCTGTAGGAATTCACAAAGGTCGAGGAAACCTTTCACAGATTCAGAGTAGAGAAGCTTGGGAGGGATAGTGTCATTTTGTGCATGGAGCCATAGCTACAAAGGTCGCAAAGGAGAAGCAAAGGATGAAACCTTTGATACTTAAGAAAATCTCCCAAGGAGAAGAAAAAAAGAGAAGTGCATGCTCAAGGAAGAGCTACAACTGTCGTTAGATTAGCTGTAGTGAAATAGATCTGGGTCATCGAAAATGTACATCTCGACGCACGTAGAAGAGAGAAGAAATGGGCGGTAGAGACACTTCGAGATAAAAGTGGTGAAAAACCAATAACCATTGGATCTTGCAGAGTTGCAAGGCGGATAGGGTTGGGTGCTTCAACCCATGAAGTCATGAAGTGTTGAGAGTCGAGGTTCGTGAGAACACGTGGCACATTCATCAGGTGGGGCCTGTGTGGCCGATGGGTGGACACGCATCGCCTGGGAAGGAGTCAACATTCTGTTGACTTCTCGCATCTCAAAGGTTCATGATATAGGAGCACGAAGGCTCGACTCCCCAACTCGCGAGAGGGTGAGATGTGAGAAGTGAAAAAAGGAAGTCAAACCATTGTTGACTTTCGCGTCTTAGAGGTTTGCGAGGTAGGATCACGAAGGCTTGACACTCCAACTCATGATATGGTGAGATGAAAGAAGTGTGAAAAGGAAGTCAAACCATCACCGAATTTCGTGTCTCAGAGGTTCGTGAGGTAGGAGCACGAAGGCTCGACGCCCCAACTCGCGAGGTGACAAGATGCGAGAAGTGCGAAAAGGAAGTCAAACGATCGTTGACTTTCGTGGTTTATCAAAGTCAAAAAACTAGATGATCTGATAGCGCCATGTCATGAAGAGAGAAAGGACTCCATAGTGGTTAGGCCTGTGGCCATAACCACCGATCAGATGAGTGCAGTTAAGGGATGGTAGGGTCTGTATCAGGTCTCGTAGGGACTTGAGGAATTCTATTCTTCGAAGAAAAGTAGAAAAGGGGTGAAAAGTTTTAAATTCTGTAGTGGGTGTGTGAAAATTGACTTAAGGTATGGATACCATCAAGTCCAGATCAAGGATGAAGTCATCCACAAAACAACCTTCAAGACAAGGTATGGTCACTATGAGTTTGTGGTGGTGCCATTTGGGTTAACCAATTCCCCCGCCACTTTTATGTGCTTGATGAATAATGTAATAAACAAATTTTTGGACAAATTTGTATTGGTTTTCATTGATGATATCTTAATCTACTCCAAGAACAGAGAGGAGCACTAAGAACATCTTAGACTCATACTTCAAGTACTAAGAGATCATCATCTCTATGCTAAGTTTAGCAAGTGCACCTTTTTCCATAAGTAAGTCCATTACTTAGGCCATGTTATTTATAAGGAAGGGGTGGCAGTAAAACCTAACAAGATCAGATCTATCATGGAATGGCCTACCCCAAAGGATGTATTTGATATCATGTCCTTCATGGGCTTAGCAGGATACTATAGAAGGTTCAAAAAAGGGATTGCCAAGATTGGCTGTCCAATCACTGCCCTTCTGAAAAATGGGATTAAATTCATTTGGACATCAAAATGTGAAGAAAGATTTCAGGAACTGAAATACCTCCTGACTCATGCACCCATGCAGAAGATTGTAGACCTAGATAATGATTTCCTCATGTGTACAGATGCCTGCAAGGAAGGACTCAGAGGAGTCCTTATGTAAGAGGGATGTGTAATTTTCTACGCGTCCTAGAAATTAAATGAGCATGAGATCAATTATGTGACCCATGACCTAGAGTTGGCTTCCATAGTACATGCTTTAAAAATGTGGAGGCATTACCTCCTCGAAAGGAGATTTATTCTTATGATAGACCATTATGGGTTGAGGAACCTGTCTAATCAACCAAAACTCAATGCCATGATAGCTAGGTGGATGGATCTCCTTAGTGAGTTTGATTTAGAAATCAAACACATCAAAGGAAAGGAAAATAGGGAGGTCGATACCCTTAGCAGAAGTATAAAAATGATTCATCTCGCAACGGTAAGCACCTGTGAAATGCATGTCATGGAAAGAGTCAGGAATGCACAAGAAAAATATGAATTCTTTATCCAGGTGGATATCGGTGGCCACCCACCTTTTCCAGCTGGCTCAAAACAGTTTTTTGACAATTTTGGCAATTTACTATTTTTAGTAGTTTTAACTTTTGGGGCCCTTTTGAGGGCCTAAATGAAGGATTTTTGGGATCGAGCTTCTCAATTATAGACAAAGGAATGATTGATCCCCAAAATGAATCTTATTGATGATACCTTTACAACGGGCTATCATATGTCTAAAACAAAGATCATATGCAAATGTTATGACCCCAGGATGTTGATGTACTAACTTACCCAGACGGGGCCCACATGACTTTTGGCACTTCATCTCCTAGGGTTAGGTTTTTGGATGTCTAGGGATTTTGGAATTATTGTTTATTTTAAATATTCCTTTATATCCTCATTTTAATCATTTTATTGCGAATGAGTGCAACCGTCACATATCTTCTCAGAGATAAGCCGTCACCATTCCAACAAGCTTGTTTCCGCTGCATTTTACAGTTTCAACTTATTTCCTTATTGAATAGAAAACCAGTTTTACTGTTTCTCTGTTATTTTTTGTTAAGCACCTGTTAATAATCTGTATTCATTTTGTTTTTCTCATAAAATCTAGATCATTGGTATCAAAGTGGTCTACTCCTTGTCGTCTTAATGCATGTCCCCAACAAGGTTGGAGTACAAGGAGTTGGGTCTCGAGCTTGTTTCTCTTGAGGAAAAAAGATCTCGCATGCCCAAGCGACCTCTCATGGAAGGAGAAAAGAAATATGATGGGACAGGATATCCTTTCAAACCGTTTATTGAGGAATCCCTCATGCAACAGAGGAAGAAGATGATGGATAGTTTGGTGCAAATCCTTCGACGACTACCAATAGGTGACACATCTTCTTCGAGCAAAGGCGCCACCCCATTAAAGGTACAAATAAACTTTGATATTCCTATATTTTAAGGTTAGATAGATGCAGATGTTGTAGAAAAGTGGTTGAATCTACTAGAAGGGTATGTTTCTGTCCATAACTTTTCGAATAGATAAAACATTAATTTTGTGCTCCTCAAAGTCATTCCCCATGTCAAATATTGGTGTGAAACATTTTTTGAGCAAAAGGAAACAGAGGAACCCTCATTATTTACAGTCATGGCCACCTGGGAATCCTTCAGGGATGATATTAAGGAACAATACTACCCTGTCATAAGTTATGATGACTTGTATACCAAATGGACCACACTACGACAAGAAAGAGACCAGGCAGTGCCATATTTCACAAATATCTTTCATACCTTGCGCACCAAGCTAGGTATCAAAGATTTAGAGTGACATCTAATGCTCAAGTATAATGACGCTCTGCATAGACACATCCACACCGAAATGGAATTTTTGGACATCTCATCCTTGGGGACAACCTACTGATATGTCATCAAAATTGAGCAGAAGCTCAAACGACGACGAAATTTGGGCCTGGGAACCCATCACAACAAAAGCCAGGAAAGGGATTCCCCAACCCACAAAAAAAGGATAGAGAAAATATGGACAGTATTAGGACAACCATTCCAAGCCGCAAGAAAATAAGGACACTGGAAAGACAAAGAAAGATACCAGGAAGTGGTGGGACTTCCATAAAATCCCTTGGCATAACACTGCTGAATGTCGCTCAAAGCAGTCACTGATGGCCGAAGTGAAAACCTTTGAATCATATGTGGTCTCAGACTATGATCCAGAACCAGAAAGGGAAAGACAAATCATTGACGTGGAGCCCAGTGCCACTATTTCTACCACCAAGCTCTAGCCTGGTGAACTAGACGAGCTAGAACAAGGAGAATGCCTCTTCCATTCACATATGTGGGTAAAAGGAACCCTGTTGCACTTCATCGTGGATAGCAGTAGCTAGAATAACCTCATCTCAACAAAGGTCGTCAAGCGACTGGCCCTGCTGACAACAACCCACCAACAACCCTACACTATTGGATGGTTCCGCCAAGGAATCGATCTTCACGTCAACCAATAGTGTCAATTGTCATACAACATCAATCCCTTCAAAGATGAGGTATTTTGTGATGTTTCTCCTCTCGAAGTTTGTGATGTTCTTTTGGGCCAAACTTATTTATGGAAACATCATGTTGCATATGAGTCTAGGCCTCCTAGTGTTATTATTACTTTTAACAAGAAATTGTACAAGATACCCGAGGGAGTCCCACCTAGTGTTATTTCCTTGATCTCTACTAAGAAATGCAAGAAAGTCATCTCTCATATGGGGAATTTTTTCTTCTTCGTGATTCTCTCTCAGAATAAGCGAAATATCACACGCACATCCAGGGTCTCTGCAGCCGACCTCTCCACATAGTATAAGCAAGTAGATAAGGTCGTGGAAGAATACTCATATATCCTCTCCTCACCTACCGGGGTGCCTCTGCACTACTAGGTCAAGCACCCCATCGATTTGACCCCCGACGCACCGCTACCCAATGGGCCAATCTATCGTCACTCTCTGTTAGAGAATGAGGATATCAAGTGATAGATCCAAGAACTACTCCACAAGGAGCACATCCATCCTAGCAAGTCACCTTGCGGGAGCCCAATCATGCTGGTACAAAAGAAAGATGGAACCTGGTGACTCTGCATTGATTACCGAGCTCTAAATAAAATCATAGTCAGAAATCGATACCTGATTCCCTGAATCAACGACCTCCTTGATCAACTCATGGGGGAAAAATACTTCAGTAAGATTGATCTAAAGTCTGGCTACCACTAGGTCCTGATAGAACAAATAGATGTATGAAAAATTGCCTTCAAGTCAAAGGAAGGTCTTTTTGAATGGTTGGTAATGCCCTTCGGTTTGAAAAATGCTCCAACCACTTTCATGAGGATGATGGACGATATCATGTGACCATTCACCAATAATCTTGTAGTGGTGTATCTGGATGACATTCTCATTTACATCAAGACTTGGGTTGAACACTTGCATCATATTTAGCAGGTTCTGCACACCCTGTGACAACACAAGCTATATGCCAACTTGGAAGAATATTCCTTCGGCATGGACATGGTCCATTACCTAGGATACATAATTGATCAGCATGGCGTACATGTGGATCAAGCCAAGATCCAATTCATTCGTGACTAGCCAGCCCCAACCACACTCACTGCGCTTCAGAGTTTCTTGGGACTTGCCAATTTCTACCGCAGGTTCGTGTTGGGATTCTCCCATATTGCATGGATCCTCATCCAAATAACCATGGGTGGTGGCAAGGTGAAATTTTGGTGGGGTCGTTCCCAACAAAAAGCATTTGATGATTTGAAGTGGTGCTTGTGCTCAGCCCTAGTACTTTCACTACCAGACCTATAACAACCCTTTGATATTGAGACAGATGCTTTAGACTATGTGGTGGGCATCATTCTCACTCAGTACGGCCACCCCGTGGCCTATCATAGTGAGACACTATAACATGATGTATGTAAGTACCCTACTTACGACAAAGAAATGTACTCCATTGTGTAAGCCTTCCGCTAGTGGTACATTCTTGGGAAGGAGACAAGCATCCACATTGATCATAAGCCACTGTAGTTCACATAGACACAAGGAAAATTGCAAAATGATCACCATAAAAAGTGGTCCACATACTTGCAGCAATTCCACCTCAACATCAAGTATAAAACAGGAAGCACCAATCGCGTCATTGATTTCCTTGACAGAACACCAATCGGGACACTCACCATGGTGTTAGACTCCTGTGACCATGAGACCTCTATATGGCCCCAACTCTATGAGACATACCCGAACTTTGCCACCACCTACCAAATGTTGGGTGCAAATGCAGTTGTCAATAATTTCCTTCTTCAGGATGGGTTGTTGTGTCATCTAAGCCATATCTTTGTTCCATCAAGCAAGCGCATGAAGTTGATATGGGAATCCCACTACAGTTAGGTGGCAGGACACTTCAACATAGAAAAGACAGTGGCGATGCTACAAAAACATTTCTACTAGCCGAAACTTCGACAGGAGGTCAACAAGTATATCAGGTCTTGCACTGCCTACACTATTTCCAAACCGATCACTTAGAAACAAGGCCTGTACACCCCTCTTCCTACTCTTGACAGGCCATGGGAATCCATCTCAATGGACTACTTTTCGGGCCTTCCATCCACCAAGTGGGGAAATGACTGTGTTTTTGTGGTTGTTGATTTCTTTTCTAAGATAGTGATTCTGGTTGCTTGCAAGAAGAACATCACAACAGAGGCCACTGCCAAGCTCTTCCTTGAATGAGTCTGGATATATTTTGGAATCCAACAAACCATTGTCTTAGATCTGGACAGTCGATTTTTGAGCACATTCTGATCGAGCCTCTAGTCACTGTTGGACACCAAGCTCACCAAATCCACAACCTTCCACCCCTAGACAGATGGCCAAACCAAGGCCGTAAATCGAATGATTGTGCATATCCTTCGCATGTATAATTCAAATCACCCTCGCACATGGGATGAGAGCCTTCCCTATGTCCAACATATCTACAACCGAGCCCTACATATCTGAACTGGCCACAACCCCTTTCAGGTGGGGTTGGGATTCCAACCATTGGGTCCCATAGATGTTTCACTTCCCCTTGTGGTCACCTTGACCGACCCATCTCCTTCTCCAATTGAAGAAAAATAATCCACTCAGTTCATTGCACAGATGAAGCACATTCACCAACAAGTTCAGGATATCCTACAGAAGTCCAATGACAAGTATAAACAATTCCACGATCAACATCAGGTGCCACATAAGTTTTAGGTGGGTGGCAAATTTTTGTTGCACTTGCAGAAAGAATGCCTTACAGGACCCCATCAAAAGATTCACCCACTCCATTATAGGCCTTACACCATGACCATGGGGGATAATTCTTTTGAGCTCAACATTCCTCCCTTTCTTGGCCTAGCGCCAGTATTCAACGTGGATCTCCTTCACTCTTATTTCCCACCATTATTGGACACCTCAGACATAACAGAGAAGCTGACACCAACAGATCTCAACCCTGACTACATACAACAAGTATCCATTGATCATATTGTGGACACACATATCAAGGGCACTCGACAACAAAGGATCCATCTTTATCAAGTTTTCAAAGCAGGGTAGCTACTGCACCAAGGCAAGTGGCTCACCCGGGGCCAAATTCAGCAGAAATTTCCTCATCTAATGGGGGAAATCAACGCAATGGATACCATTGATTCCTAATGAGGGAGGATTGATCTAGGTGGATATTGGTGGCCACCCACTGTTTCCAACTGGCTCAAAAGAGTTTTCTGACAATTTTGGCAATTTACTATTTTTAGCAATTTTAACTTTTGGGGCCATTTTGTGGGCCTAAATTAAATTTTTTCTATATAGAGCTCCTCAATGATAGCCAAAGGAATGATTGAGACAACAAAATGAATCTCATCAAATATAACTTTCCAACGGGCTATCATACACCTAAAATGAAGATCGTATGCAAAAGTTACAACCCCGGGAAGTTGATGCACTAACTTACCCAGACGAGCCCCACATGAATTTTGGCACTTAATCTGCTAGGGTTAGGTTTTTGGATGTCTAGGGATTTTGGCATTCCTGTTTATTTTAAAAAGTTCTTCAGAGCCTCATTTTAATAATCTTCTTTCAAATGATTGCAGCAGTCACATCTCTTCTCAGAGATAAGCCACCACCATTCGAACAAGCTTGTTTCTGCTGCATTTTACAGTTTTAGCTTATTTCCTTATTGAATAGAAAACCAATTTTATTGTATCTTTGTTATTTTTTGTTAAGCACCTGTTAATAATCTGTAGTCATTTTGTTCTTCTCATAAAATCCGGATCAATTCTTCAAGACCGTGACCTCATACCTAAGGCAAGAGCCTACATGGCTAAAATATGAAGGCTACTAGATTCTTGATGAAGGCATGTTCGCTTACAAAAAAAGACTGTATATTCCAAACTGTGATGAATTGAAGAGGTTAATAATGGATGAACTACACAAGAGACCATATACTAGTCACCCAGGATATCATAAAATGATCACGACCACTAGGAAATAATTCTACTGGCCTGGATTGAAGAAAGACATAACTGACTATCTAGCCAAGTTCCTAGAATGCCAACAAGTTAAGGCAGAACATCGACATCCAGCAGGATTTTTACAGCCCCTACCAATCCCAAAATGGAAATGGGAAATCAACTCCATGGATTTCATCACTCGATTACCAAAGTCGACAAAGAAAAATGATGTCATCATGGTCGCGGTGGAAAAACTAAGCAAGTCTAATCATTTCATCCTTGTCAAGTCAACTTGCAAGGAAATAGATATTGCCTACATATTCATGAAGGAAATATTCAGACTGCATGGCATGTCCAAGGAAATTGCATTGGATAAAGACACCAAATTTACTTCAAGATTTTGGAAAGCCCTAATGGCTGAATCTGAGACTAAATTGTTGTTCAACGCAACCTATCACCCTCACACTGATGGACAGACAGAAGTAGTGAACAAAATAGTAGAAGACATGCTAAGGATGCATGTAATGCATTGGCCTAAGAAGTGGGAAGACTACCTACCATTGGTAGAGTTTTCCTACAACAACGGTTATCAAGAATCCTTTAAGATGAGCCCTTTTGAAGCCCTCTATGGTAGACAGTGCATGATTCCAATCAACTGGAGTAATACAGTGAACATAATTACAATTGGACCGGACATGCTGAAGGAAATGGAACAAAAAGTGATTCAGATAAAGAAAAATATGAAGATTGCTCAATATATATAGAAAAGTTATGTCGACAGAAAAATAACTCCCAGAGTGATCCAGGTGGATATCGGGGGCCACCCACCTTTTCCAAATGGCTCAAAATAGTTTTCTGGCCATTTTGGCAATTTACTATTTTTAGCAGGTTTTAACTTCCGGGGCCATTTTGAGGGCCTAAATGAAGTTTTTTTGAGATAGAGGTTCTCAATGATAGCCAAAGGCATGATTGAGCCCCCAAAATGAATATCCTCGATGATACCTTTCCAACGAGCTATCACACGCCTAAAACGAAGATCGTATGCAAAAGTTACGACCCCGGGAAGTTGATGCACCAACTTACCCAAACGGGGCCCACATGAATTTTGGCGCTTCATCTCCTAGGGTTAGGTTTTTGGATGTCTAGGACTTTTGGCATTCCCGATTATTGTAAAAAGGCCTACAGAGCCTCATTTTAACCATCTTCTTGTGAATCCAAGTAGCCGTCACATCTCTTCTCAGAGATAAGCTGCCACCATTCTAGCAAGTCTTTCACTCTGTATTTTGACAGTCTCTGTACATTTCTTTCATTAATAGAAATCATGTATTACTGTATATCTATGTTTATGGTTTTATCTCTGATACATTTCTGTTATATTATTGAATATCTGCAATATCTCTGTGCATTTATTTATTATATCTCCGCTCTCATTTCGTGCCAAAAATAATCCGGATCAGTGGTATCAGAGCAAGCTGCTCTTGATCGTTTTTCAGTGCATGTCCTCAACGAGGTCCGAGTATAGAAAGTTGGGTCTCGAGCTTGTCTCTCTTGAGGACAATCTCTCTCGCACACCTAGGAAACCCTCAATGGCGGAGGAAAAGAAAAATGATGGAGCAGACGATCCTATCAGTCTGTTGCTTGAGCAAGCTCTCACGCGACAGAGGGATGAAATGATGGATAATTTTTCTCACATCCTTCAACGCCTGCCGATAGCATCAGGCGCATCTTCATCAAACGACCACTTTGGAGGCACCTCACCTTTCAAGGTACAAGTTAATTTTGATATTCCCATATTTGAAGGTCAAATAGATGCAGAAGCCCTAGATAAATGGTTAAATCTACTAGAAGGTTATTTCTCTGTTCATAATTTTTCCGACAAGGAAAAGATCACCTTCGCACTCCTTAAGGCTCTCCCCCATGTCAAACATTGGTGGGAAACTTACTAGGAGCAGAGCTCCACATAGGAGTCTAGAATATATGGCGTCGAGCCCACTTAGGATTTTTTTGTGGATGCGGTAAAGGAACAGTACTACCCCCTTGGCAACTATGAGGACCAGTACATGAGATGGACCACACTACGGCAAGAGAGGGGCCAATCAGTTCTGAAGTTCACCAATAGCTTCCATACCTTGCGCACCAAGCTGGGTATCAAAGACTCCGAACGACATTTGGTTTTGAAATACCGTGGGGCTCTACACAGATACATCCAAACTGAAATGGATTTTCTGGACATCTCATCACTCGATGCTTCGTATTGATATGCTGTTAAAATCAAGCAGAAATTTAAGCACTAGAAAAAACGGGAGTTTGGGTCTGCAAATCCACAACAGCCAAATTATGACAAAGACAGTGCTAACAAACAGTCTCCCGAAAACCAGTCCAAGCCACATGAAAATAAGGGTCACGGGAAGACAAAGAAGGACACCGAAAAGTGGTACGATTTCCACAAAAGCCCCTGGCACAACACCGATGAATGTCGTTCAAAACAGTCATTGGTGTCTGAGATCAAAGACAAGGAGACGAACCCTAATTGAGAATCTGATTCTGAAAATACTGGTAAAAGACAGATCATCGACGCAGACCCCAATGCTATTGTTGCGACTGCAACAATTCAACCAGAAGAACCAACAGATCTAGAAGAGGGGGAGCGCCTTTTTCATTCACAGATGTGGGTGAAGGGGAACTCGCTACATTTTATTGTTGATAGTGGAAGCCAGAAGAACCTCATCTCAGCAGAGGTCGTCAAATAGTTGGGATTGTCGACAACACCACACCCGCAACCATACAGCATTGGGTGGCTTCGCCAAGGACGAGATCTTCGTGTCAGCCAACAGTGTCGATTGTCATATGACATCCAACCTTTCAAGGATGAGGTATTATGTGATGTTTCCCCACTGGATGTCTGTGATGTTCTCTTGGGCCAGCCATATATGTGGAAACACCATGCTATCTATGAGTCTCGACCCCATAGTGTCATTATTACTCTGGGGGGTCATCTCTATAGGATACCAGAGGTAGTTCCAACTATTGCCCCACCTAAACAGTATTGCAAGGTAGTATCTCATACTAGAAAATTCATCTTCTCCACAATCTGTTCAAAGGGTGAACAGAAGGATACTGCAGCTACCACAACTTCGGCCAAAGCACCTTCTATCCAACAGAAGCAGGTCGACAAGGTTGCAACAAAGCACGAAGATTCCTTCTGCACACAGTCATATAAAATAGCCAGATTGGTTAAAAAGGTCCAAACCTTCCAGCCACAGGTTCATGACAGATTTCCATAAACTAAGCAGCGTGACTTCTCCAGCAAGACAAGCAGCTCACCAAGATGCAGATTCAACAAATGCTTTTCCCTCTCCCCCGGGAACTCAACGCAATGGATACCATTACTTCCTAAGGAGGGAGGATTGATCCAGGTGGATATCGGGGGCCACCCACCTTTTCCAAATGGCTCAAAACAGTTTTCTGGCAATTTTG
>ML850924.1:12681-26545 GCA_009831015.1 Picea engelmannii
GGGTGTGTATGAAATAATGAGGCCATTCTTCTGGGGGTGTTAATTTCCATAGCGTTCTGCACTTCTCCAAGTGTTACGATGGTTCCCCTTGTCCATCATTTTTCTATTGTTTGATGTTTTTTTGTTCTACATCGAACCTTATGCGCAGTAACCACTTACATTGGTACCAATCTATGATTATCTCTTTGTGTGTGCCCCACCATATTGCGGGTGTGGCCTTGAGTGCTAAATCAAGTGCTAACAATCTTTGGTTCTCTAACACTCCATCTTCGTACTATGTTAATAATGTTTCTAAATCATTTATTCTGTGGAAACTGGGTGGTTCCCTAATTTATGTGCCTACCCATCGTACTGTGTGGTATATTCTTGCACATCTACGCATGGAAACTTAGTGTAGCCTTTGTTTCCAGTTCTCTAAACCGGTGTCTGATTCTGTTTCACATGAAGTAATGCTCCACCAACTGAGTATCCCATCTGCAGTTGGGTTTATGTAATCCTCATTGCGCGTAGTTGTTTTGTACAATTGGACGATTTCCTCTAAGTCTAGGCAAGTAGGTTCTACAAACCTCTCCCCTTATGATGGGTCTAATGGCACAATGACCCTGTATTCTCCTGACTCAAATGTCATTTTCTTGATCTTCAAGTTGATTATGGTCTGGTTGTCAAACATCCAATCCAGACTAAGCAATGCTGGGTATGGTATTGTGCCATCCACTATTTCAATGACTTCAAAATGTTCTTTAGTGCACACTCCATCTAGGTCTATTGTTACTCCTTTCAGTCTTCCGATTGGAAGGAATTTGTGTTGGTTTTCTAGTGCCAATTGAACAGGTGAATATCCTAGTGTGGGCTCTCCCATGCATTTCCATGTTTTCTTTGGTAGTACATTGACTTTGGATCCTAGATCTAGTATGATGTCTCCCATGTTGAAATCTATGATGTTGGCATTCAGTCTAAATTCCCTACTGGTTCTTCTCCTTGTATGTAGGTGATTGACAGTTTTTGGTTCTAGTTTTTCTTCTATCTCAATGCTACATTTTTCTAATATGTTTTTCAATATTTTCATAGATGATGGATCATTTAATACTTTGACACATAATTGCAAGAAGCCTTTGATTGTACTTACTTGTCCCATGGGTTGCATTTCGTTGGTATGATTGAATAATGGAGGCATCTTGTACTCTGATACTTGTTTTGATGCACAATTGAAATCGATGCTATGTCTTCCTCATGAAATTCTTGTCTGGCTTCTGTAAACATTTCCTTCTTATTCTGTGCATCGAACTGTCTCCTTGGTTCGACGTTCTTCTTTACCCACTGGTTTTGTGTTGGCTCTTGTCGAACAATGTCGTTGCTTGTTTTAGCTCCTCCATGAGTAACTATATTGATGTTTCGTCCTTCATCCCTTGCTTCGGTGGAAATCCACTGAACATTCTGGTTGTTCTAGTTCCTCTTTTCTTGGATCTTTACTAGTAGTGTTGAAAATTCCTCTGTATCATGGTCTGATGCACTACAGTACATACAAGTGGTTGGTGCAAGTGGACATTCCCTTGCATAATGTCTCGATTGTTGATAATTGTGACATACCACTAGTCCTCTATCTTGTCTAAATCCTCCTCAGGCTCATCTAAAACCTCCTCGGGCTCGTCCTCCACCTCTGTATCCTGGTCGATCTCCTCTCGGCGCGTTATACCGATGCGCCTGATTATATTGTGCGGTATTGTACTGAAGTTGTGTCATGTTGTATTGTGAATGCTTGTTATTATATGGTTGTTGTGCAGTATTATACTGCTACTATGCAACGTTATATGGAGCTGGAACTTGATTAAACTATGGTGCGACTTTCCTAGTCATCATTTCTGCCTGCACTCTATATGCTTCTGATGTCCTTTCTCGCATCAACTCCATAGTTCTACAATATTTTTCATCATGTCCCACTAATTTGCAAATGGTGCAATATAAGCTCTTCGAGATTGTATGGTATTTTTGCATCATCATGTAGTGATAAGGGTCGTGACCCGGTTTCTTACATATTTCGCACCATAGTCCTCCTGTTGGTAATGGATTTGGCATTCCTATTGCCATATACTGTGTGAATGTTGGACAGTCATTCTTGTGGTATCTTTCCATCTTTCATGTAGTACACCAAACAACTTCTCGTTTGTCCTTGTTCTTATTTTGGTTCATCTTGTTATCACATATTATGGTATGGGGTGTTTTCTCCACTGGATTTGGCCCTTGGGTGGAAAATGTGAAGAATGGGGTTAAAAACCCACTAAATGGCGCTTATCCTAAGTTTGTTGGAGTGATGTGACCGTTTGGCACGTTGTGTTAGGACGCATGCAAATTTGGGTGGCTAGGATCAACGCACCTCAGATCGAAAGTCGCTGGCCATATCAGGGCCTCAACATGCGCGGTCATTAAAAAAGGTAGAGTGGGCCAGGGAAAACAACCGTGGTTTTTGAGGCGCTACGTGTCAGCCAGAGACACACATCGAGACCAAAAGCGGGAAGGAATCAAACTGCTTTTGGGTGGCCCCGATGTGCACATTACCTATCCTAGGCTGACAAGTGTCTGCTCCACAATCGTCCCGCTGGCAGTTGTCCCCCACTCCATCTCTCTCTTATGTCTATCACATCCCTCGCTCCCCTTTCATTCCCTCACACATGTCCTCCACTCACTGTCCCATCTGTCACCTCTCCCCTCCTCATCTCCCACCTATGTTGCCCCCACAACTTCTTCCCAACCTCTGTGTCTCCTTCACCTAGCCATTGTGCATCGAGTATCCTTCTGTTGCACCAATCCTCCCACCAGGCCCTCATCCACATTCGTTTCCTAGCCATCCATATAGGCATCCAACTCAGCTTCAAATGGAAGAATGTAGAGGCTGCCACGTCTAATAGGTGTAGAGTTGACTCAAGACTTTTGATCTCGATGAAGAAGTTATTAAGGTTGGTTGGTGGTGGTTGAACATCTTTTCCACCATAAGTGGAAAGCCCGAGAAAGGACTGTCAGCAAGTCGGCTTAGCTGCAGTCATCTCATATGAAACATGATTGCGTTTGACAGAGATCGCTTCTGACAGGAGACTGCATGCACAGTCTGTCAGGAAGAATGCAGATGCAAAATCTTTAATGCAAAGACCCGAGCATGCCTCTGCTACAGGAACAAATTTTTTTGAGTATAAGTTTGGATTTTTGTCTTTTTGTAATGGTCTTTGGTTGAGTAGAGCTCCCATTTTGTAATATTTTTTAACACCATAGCTTGTCTGGTTATGTATTTCGATTTGAGACTTTCAATTAATAGAAGTTAGTTTCCTTTTAAATCTCTATAAATCCTGTGTCAAAACACTCAGAATTGGAGGATACAATCGAGGATTGTTATGTTGTTCTGATGGAGGTTTGATCATAGTAGTATTGTGATCATTTTTACCCAGTTTCTTATGTTGTATTTTTCCCTCTTGCACTAAATAGCTCAGGATTGGAGGATCCAGTCAAGTTGTTGTAGCTGCACAATGATGGAGGTTTGATCATCATGTTGTTGGAACTGTTCCATTTGGGCACATTTCAATGTTTGAAACCTGGGCTCGAAAGAATCATCAAGCCTGAGTTTATCTTCTTCAAGCTGTTGGAAGGTTGGATGCCCATAGAAGTATCGTTCTTGTTTTCTCATCAAGTCTTCCCTCTACTCACCTTTGAACTCAACCCACTAACTGAAGTTAATGTGGCCCTCACTTCCCTGTGCATTTCTTGTCTGGTTCTGTGTTGTAACATCATTCTAGTGCTAATTTTTGTCCATCGACCACCACCCATTTAAGCCAACATCCACCTAAACACTGATGGGTACTGGGCTTACCCCTGTTGCAATCCAGAGGTGACTTCTAGTGCTAACATTTATGGTACCATTTCCAGGGACAGATTGAATATTTTCCCTTGTAATAACGACAATGAACTTCTGATTTTGAAGATGCATCATAAATTAGAACCTTTGAATATTGCAACTGTGCACCTGGCGAATCCACTATGGAGACTCCACTATCTCAACTTCATTGTTTCAGTGTGGTTTCTTCTAGCTACACCTAGTAGCCCCTCAGAGAACAAAATGATTAGATCCAGTATTTGATGGTGAACAAATACTAGACACAGTCATTCACATCATTCACCTGGCAATACCATGGTTGAAGAATCGATTAGCAACTCCACTGGTTTGAAATGGAAAGAATCCTGGCTCGGAGGTTTTATCCCTTTAATTTTTCTGTTGTTCTTGGTTTTCCCAATGTTGTTCCTGCTCCAAATGAATGGGATGATTATTTTCCTATACTTATAGAGCATAAAGAGGACATCCCTTCTCAGCATCTCAAAGAGTTTCATGAAATCATGCACCAATGGGAGATACATCAGGAGGATGTATTAATGAAGATGTTCATGTTATCGTTAGCAGGGGATGCTCGTGAGTGGTATCATTCTTTACCCCTTGCTAGAATTTTTTCACTGGGATAATTTCATGCACCTTTCAATGCTCATTGTCATAAGTTTTATCCCTCTGAGTTAATTTGTCATAGCTTTTGTGAGGGATACAATGATTGTATTCAAGATAGAGCTGCTTCTTACGTAGGTTGTGAGGATGAGGCTGATGACTTGGATCAGAAATCAATCCTTTCTTATCCCTCTTCATCTACATCAAAGGAAATCTATGAAGATGAAAGCTGTGAGGAGGAAGAAGATTATTTGAGTGAACTGATGGAGCTGGTGAAGTATCTTTCATAGAGTTAGAGGAATTGAAGGCAGAACATGAGTGCCGCCTTTTTGAAGAAGATGGAGAGGATTTTCTAGTCCTTGAAGAGGATGTTCTTGGCAGCTCTACTGAGGATGATGATGAAGATTTCATGACTATAGAGTCCCTACATTCTACTCCTAAGGTGTTTGTTGTCCCTAGAATTGAAGATTATTCAGAAGAAAAGCAATAGAGCCCTACATCACAAATTGATGACCAGAGGAGCAACCATCCTATATATGACAGTTATGAATCAGATCCTGAGCTAGATATGCAGGATTTCCAAGAACATGTAGCAAAGCCTTATCCTCTTTTTTATTAAAGAACATTATCATGAGGAAATGAACCATCCTTGGCTTGCAGAAATCATTAAGCAACAAAATGAAGACCAGAGCTTTCCCACTAGTCTTATCTATGATGATTATGAATCCGACCCTTGGGAGAGACAAGAAGAAGAACCAGATAAACAACATAAGGGGCAGTTTATCTCCTATCTAGAGCCTATCAGTGAGAAACCATCATCCAAGGACAGTCAGCCTGTATCAGCTTCCTATCTACCTGTGCCTACCATTGATATTCAACCTTGTATGAGAAACTGTGGAGCAAAGTAGGATTTCTGATACAAATTCCACAGAATTTGCCACTCATTCTATGAGCCTCTCAATGAGTACATGGAGAGGCATTTCCTTCATGCCTTGGAGCTGCCCTATTTTATCTCAACTTCATCTTTTGAAGAGGAGATGAAGGGTGTAACCGTTCTACTGTCACGGTTGCATCATATGTTAGTGGTCATTGATAAAGTAAAGGAGCTTCCAGTTAGGAAGTTACTTGAATGGTTTTGGTGGAAGTTTGCTTTCACCTAGTATTTTGTAAAAATCAATTAGTTTAGGATTGCACATAAATAAGCTCCTTGGATCCCTTGTATGTTGTTTTCATCTTATTTTTCGGCATATAGTCCTCAACAGGGTGGTTTTGAGCTTGACTCCATAGCCCAACAGAAATGTGATTGGAGCTGCAAAAGAAGGTATTAAAGCCTCCTAGGGAGGACTCTATCCCCCATGGAGCCTAATGTTAACACATATTATGGTATGGGGTGTTTTCCCCACTGGGTTTGGCCCTTAGGTGGAAAATGTGAAGAATGGGTTTAAAAACCCACTAAATGGTGCTTTTTCTAAGTCCGTCGGAGTGATGTGACCGTTTGGTGCATTGTGCTAGGACGAGCGAAAATATGGGAAACTAGGATTAGTGCACCTTAGATCGATGGTCACTGGCCATATCAGGGCCTCAACATGCGTGGTTGTTAAAAAAGGTAGAGTGGGCTGAGGAAAACAACCATGGTTTTTGAGGTGCTACATGTCGGCTAGAGACACACATCGGGCCCAAAAGTGGGAAGGAATCAAACCGATTTTGGGCAGACATGATGTGCTTATGCCCTATCCCAGGCCAACAAGTGGCCACTCCACAACCACCCCGTCGACAGTTGTACCCAAATCCATCTCTCTCTTTTGTTCGTCACATCCCTCGCTCCCCTTTCATTTCCTCACACCTGTCCTCCACTCACTGTCCCACCTATTGCCTCTACACTACTCATCTCCCACCTATGTCACCCCCATAAATTCTTCCTAGCCTCTGTGTCTCCTCCACCTAGCCATCACACACCAAGCGACCTGTCGTTGCACCGATCTTCCCACAAGCCCCTCATCCACGTCTGCTGCCTAGCCATCCATGCAGGCATCCAACTCAACTTCAAATGGAAGAATGTAGAGGCCACCACATCTAATAGGTGAAGATCTGACTCATGCCTTTTGATCCCGATGAAGTAGTTATTAAGGTTGGTTGGTGGTGGTTGAACATCTTTTCCACCATAAGTGGAAATCCCAAGAAAGGACTGTTAGCAAGTCGACTCAGCTACAGTCAACTCATCTGAAACATGATTGTGTCTGACAGAGATCGCTTTTGACAGAATATTGGATGCACAGCCTTTCAGGAAGCATGAAGATGTAAAACCTTTAATGCGAAGACTCGGGCATGCCTCTGCTGCAGGAACAATTTTTTTTGAGTATAAGTTTGGATTTTTGTCTTTTTGTAATGGTCTTTGGTTGAGTAGAGCTCCCATTTTGTAATATGTTTTAACACCAAAGTTTGTCTGCTTATGTATTTCGATTTGAGAATATCAGTTAATAGAAGTCAATTTCCTTTCACATCTCTTTAAATCCTGTGTCAAAACACTTGGAACTGGAGGATCCAGTCGAGGATTGTTATGTTGTTCTGATGGAGGTTTGATCATAGCAGTATCATGATCATTTTTACCTAGTTTCTTATGTTGTCTTTTTCCCTCTCACACTGAATAGCTCAGAATTGGAGGATCCACTCGAGTTGTTGTAGTTTCACAATGATGGAGGTTTGATCATCGTGTTGTTGGAACTGTACAATTTGGGCACATTTTAGTGTCTGAAACCTAGGCTCGAAAGCATCATCGAGCCTGAGTTTATCTTCTTCAAGTTGTTGGAAGGCCAGATGCCCATAACAATCTTGTTCTTGTTTTCTCATCAAGTCTTCCCTCTACTTTCCTTTAAACTCAACCCACTGACTGAAGTTAATGTGGCCCTCACTTCCCTGTGCATTTCTTATCTAGTTTTGTATTGTAACATCATTCTAGTGCTGAGTTTTTTCCATCAACCACCACCCATTTAAACCAACATCCACCTAAACATTGATGGGTATTGGGCTTACCCCTGCTGCAATCTAGGGGTGACTTCTAGTGCTAACACAACTGAAACATTAAGTTCTTCAAGTCCTCATTTAGTTCTTTGATAGCTGGGTCCATTTGCTGATACTGATTTTCTTCCAACTGTAAGGCTGCCTACAAAGCTTCTGCCTGCATTTGGAACTTCTATTATCACAAAGGGTATTTTAAGTGTGGTAATAGTGAACTGACAAATAAGTGTCTATGCTACATCTCGATCATGAGATACTTCAACTTCCCCTTTAGTCACTTGAATATATGGTCAATCTCCCATACAGACTCTCTTGGTTTATGTCTTATTTCGATCATCTCATTCATGTACTGATCCTCTGAGCTCAACTTTTGGAACTCATTTATCAGTGAATTATTAATGTCTTCGAGTGTCCTTGTTGTCCTAGGGGAATTGTTTGCGTCTAAACTCATGTACCGATCTAGTGCATGGTATCTTAGAATAATAGATAGTTGCGCAAGTTGTAAATTCTAACCTTGTACAATATCTACTGCAAACAAATATTCAGAAAAAGAACAGAAAATATACAATGGAAAATACAAATATTACACAGAGATTTTTCCCCTGGCAACCCAAACTAGGAAAACTAGCATATTCTGTTTATTCATAGTATTACAATGTTTACAATACAAAATACATATAGGATCCAACAACATCCAAAACCCTAACCCAATGACCTGGATTAGTCCAAAATCCTAATTCCTTAACCGGAAATAGAAAAACCATCATAAAAAACCATGTGCCAAAAAACCACCTAAATACATGACACCTTTCCCAAGGCAGGTGTCACGTTTCTCGAGGAAAAAATGAAAAAATGAACAAATGAACAAATGATGAGTGATATGTTTGGCTTCCCATATATTTTCATAAATGAAAAAATGTTTCTCACGGTATTTTGCTGCTTCTCCTCGAAATTCGGGTAACCTGATGGTGGGATCGTGTCCTGTCATTCTGAATGTTGAACTACTACCTCTGTGTGGTGTAGATACTTGACTAGTGCTACATGAACTGGCTCCTCTAGTTTTTGTTCCTTGTGTAGATGTACTTCCTGTTGTTGGACTACTTCTGAACTTCGGTTGTCTAAACAATGGTGTTCTCTTTGGTGTATTAGCCACACATGGGTTTATGGGTTCCACAATGACATTAATATGGATCTGATTGATGCCTTCTCTTCCCACTTTTGGACCTCTCATCTTCCTCTCATATGTTGCATGCAGGATTTACTCAATTTTATCCATAGCGCAAAGATCCTCTACCTCTTCCTCATCGCTCGCCAAACCTTCCCTCACAGCTATGACTCTCTTCTTGGTGTTCACCTTGTATTGGTAGGGTACTTCGCTATGTGTCTTTCTAGCTATCACCATGATATTCTTGATCTGGTCGCCATCCATCATGATTTGGTCCAAGGGTTCCTCCTTTCCCTTATTCTTTCCTCCTTCCATTTCTCCTCTTTCTGTCAGTGCTTCCCCCCTTCCCCCATGCACGCAGGGATGTTTAGTTGTCTGATTCCATTGTCATTACACTTTTGTTATATAGAGATATCTTAATCAAAGTATAGATCAATTGAACGCACCTTCCTCGAGGTCCTCATAGGAACTCTTGCTCCACTGCACTGTATGACTACGTTGTGTCTACTGAAAACTCTATTATAAAACCTACCACAATACTATCAAGCCAAAATTCCATTGTGCGGGTGAATTTGTTGTTCACCTGTTGTAACTGCTCAATCCATATTGGGTTCTACTCTAGCTGTGGAATTTGGTTCTTTGCATGGTTATCCTTTAACCTTAGTATCCACTCTTGCAATAAGTGTGGAAAATCGCAGAAAAAGACTTTGTGCAAATTAGTAAACACGTATCTCTCTAGATATTTGCGGGGTGTTACTCTAGGGTTTCTATTGTCTTTTTGTGCAAACTCTAGCTCTTTTATTCTCAACCAGATTTTGATCTCTTCTTTGGTGGGATTCCACAATATCAACATCCTCTTCTATTGGCTCACCGCTTTCTTATTTTCTTCACTCTTTTCTTGGTCAACTTATCTCATCTACTCAACCCTCTCCTGTTCCTACCAACAACAACAAAACCATTTTTTGGTTACTTCTCTCTTATACTGTCTGAGTTTATTGACCCAGGGTTCATGTCTGTTGGGTTTCCAACAAAGCCTCTAAAACTATCAGATCTCTTGGTAAAATAGAAGGCAACGCCTCACATAGAATGCGTTGCGCAGTCTCACCTGAGATAACTTTAATGGGTGGCTGTAAGACTCATGTGTTTACAACCTAGGATTGAGTGTGATATAAGGGAGTTGAATATTGAACCATTATTATAAATGTAACTTCCATATAATGTCATTTATGACTATGTAGGAAATATAACAACTCATTCATTAAGCATAACAATAGCTATTGAAAAGATGATAAAGATAAACATACATTCATCACACAACACAGATGTTACTGTGGTTCACCCCCTCCTAGGATACGTCCATAAATATTTTTCTCTTGGCTCTTTTATTAGGGTATTTCCACATCTACAACACCGCATGCTTTGCAATCCTCCACAATCATGTAAGATCTATATGAGGTGGACTAGATCACACCAGGCCCCCCAGCCTGCGATCTAACCCTGAAGATCTACCTTCCTACGTCCTTTCTAGCTCAACAAATTACAAAATAGATCATACAGCGAAAACCATTACATATCGCATCATCTCATGCATAACTACTATAGCCATAATAATCCGAACAACCAACAATAACAACAACAACAACAACAACTTGGACCAACCCCTCTATAGTACCTCAATATCTATATTTATACATTTCTGGCTCTTTAAGCATTACAATACCTTACTAAAACCCTAACCATACCATCATTAGGTATTCATCCCATGCGTGCGTGTTGTTCTTCCTTCTAGTTGTTGTCTAACTTGCATGCTATGCTTCCTTCTAGATGTCACTTTCCTCATGCATGCTTTCTTTCCCCCAAAACGCCTCGCTTTTCTGCTTTGGCCTACCTCCAACAGTGTGTTATTCAAATGATTTTGTGGATATGGATGGATCTACATATTTGGATCCCTATGATCAATGTATATATTTGGAGCATCATTTTCAACTGGTTCTTGAGTTCAGATATCTTTCACATGGATTTCACATGAGCACTTGGACATGGGACCCCGATTCACAATGGAAGTTGGACTACTTCAACATGATGGTTCTCATTTCTCCATGGAACCCTTGTTCTCTAGTCTAATTCAACACTATGGTCCACACTTATCCATGGGATCCTCATATATGGTTATACATCAATCGTTGAGGACAACTCTTTCATAAGGTGGATGGACTGTTAGGTAGCTAGAGAGGTAGTGGGTGGGGGGGAGGGCCCATAGTTATAATAGTAGATGCCATTCAATGTAAAGTGGACTAGGTCCACTATAGTATTAAATAAGGCCCTCTATGGTATTTAGATATAATAAATGGGTAGTTATATATAATAAATCTAAGAGGACTTCTTAGAAGGTTCTACTTCTAGAAGATTCCTCCTCTAGAATGTTCTTAGGTGATGGTAGCACTATATAAACGGGTTCAAGCAATGTAATGGGATATGAAGAAAATTATTGTATTTGAGTGGTAATTCAATAAGAGGATGCCCCCTCAAAGAGGCAAGTGAATAGGAGAGGATCCCTTCCATAATAGGATCCATTGTATGGTGTTTCCCTACCCTAAGGGTTTGATAATAAAAAGGGAGATTTTGCTTATTGTTCTTGTATATATACTGTGGTGTTTTTGTATTCAGTCTTTGGTACTTAATAAGAAATTGTGTGATGGCACACTTGTAGCTATTTTCTCTCAAGCATGAACATCGTTTACCTAAAACCATACTTTTCCCAAACCATGGGCACCAATTTATACCTATAGTCATATTTTGGAGTAGTCCAGGCCAAAAAATCTAATTTATCCACACAAAGTGAGATCCAAGATGTGCATTTGTTAGATCCTTACAATTACCAACATGTAAACATATATATCTATACTATATTGGCATATTGGGAAACTATGAAAAAAAAGTGCTCTTTCTCATATTAATTCTTGAAGGCATATTGTACATATGCAATGTTGATTATAGAGTGGGGTTTGCACATTTAAAAACATATAGTGCAATGTTTATTTTAACTCAACATCATTAGACTTGTTTTGCTTTGTTGGACATTTCCCTTGGCATTGCAAAGTCATCAAACCAATCCTTTGAAATTGAATTTGAACAAAGCATTCATGTCGGTTAATTGATGACAATTGAAGAAGATTGAATTTAAGCATATAGGGGCTTCCGCAGTGAAAGATATTAGATATTATTTTTGGGATTAACTGCGTAGTGTAAGTCATTGATATATGACCCATATCCATGAAATTGAATTTAGTTTGATAGTGTTTGCAAAGACACCACACTTTTAATTACAAAAACACCAATCTCAACAATGTTATTGTTGTGTTTCACAACTCACTTCTCATTACTCAAGACAAGGTGACCTATTGGATTATTCCATATGAGTGGCTTCTAGAGAGAAGAAAAAAAAAATCTATCTTGTATAGTCATCTTTAAACCATGTAAATAACATCTTTCCTTAATGATTATTCCTAGAATATAGGATACAGGTTGATTTATTGATTGTAGTATTATTTACATATGATACTCCAAATCTTTTATCATACCATTTAAATTTTATTTTCACAAGACCATTATTATAGGTGGGAGGTGTGGACCAATATTTTGGTCAAAATGTATATGCATGTAAACTGTCGAAATATGATATTTAATTTTAAAGGACATTGAACTAAATTGCTTGAACTTTGTTAGTGGTATAATCATCTTTCCAAAATCATAAGTTACCTATTTAGTGTTGGATTGTAGGCTGTTGGTGCTAGCATGGTTTTATAATGGGATTCACTTCAGTGACTCCCACTATAAACATTTTTATTGTTAAAACAAATCATCTCACCAAACTCGAGTGTCAATAGCTCGAATGGTTGGGAGGTGGGTATTGAACTCTCCTCACTTGAGTTCAAATATATGAGGAGATATGGCATGTTGTGATAAGAATAAAAGGATATAAACCCCCTTGGGGTGGGCCCCCCTCTGGTGTGTCTCCGAACATCTTGACCCTTGCTAAGTCATAAGTTTCCTTCTAGGCGTTGTCTTGTGGGTTGTTGGAAATAGCCTAAGGTTTATAATGGTCGATAGCTATATTTGAACCTTGGCCTCACCTAGGTAATCTCAATTATTTATTGATTCCCCCTAGATATTAAAAAAATAATAATATCACCAAATGTTTTCATGATACAATATTAATAAGCTAACCAACTAGTATCCACCAGAATTATAAAATTTTTAATGTGTTTGATATGGCAATGCTATCTATCTTGTTTCAAATATTATTATGATTTTTCATGACTACCACAATTCATTATTGCATTTAATATTGTGGTAATGTATTCATGGTTTTATGTTGATGAATACTCATGATGGTGTCACAATATATCATTATGTGGATGTGGCTATGACATTGATCTTGAATTTCTGTAGGGTACCCGCAAACATATTTGATTAGTATATTAAAAAAATGGAAATATTATCTAATGCTTAGAATATTTATGTTTGAATGAATGAGGTTAGTGGAAAATTATGTATTCTTATGATGGTGAATATGCACATGATTGTCATGGTTATGATTCTTTTCTTATAATTTAATATTTTTTACCTAAAATAAAAAGAGTTAGTATGTAAGTAAATGAAAGTTGGTAGTATAGGGTTAATAATTAAAGTCTTGACCCCATGCACTTATAAAATGGAATGCGTGTCTTTGAAATTATGGAAGTTAACATGAAATGCAATGGGAATATTTGATGGGACAAAGCCCCTTGCAATGATTTTCTTGATATCTGATGATCTAAAATATTTGTTTATAAAGCCTTGGGATAATTCTCAGCAAAGTCTTTGAAATCTAATGAATATCAAAGGTCTCATTTTAATATAATATTCCTTTTTGGCTTAATCTCCCTATCTTGTCCCGTTATCCTTAACTTTTAGCCCCACCTTTCCCTAACTAGTGGATTTTAGTCCCCCATACTCTTTTATAGTGGTCGGTCTAGATGCAATGATGTATTATATTAGTGATAAGACATATACAAAAATAGGCTCATTGGCCTTCAACATCTAGGCTCTTTGGTCTAATTCAACACATAATCCTCCTAGCTTATAATAACTAGCTCACTAGCCTATAAAACATAACATATACACAAAGGCTTCCTGGCATCAAAATCATGCACACTTAAGGTTGTTGC
>ML850925.1:31629-48749 GCA_009831015.1 Picea engelmannii
GACAGAGTTACTTACATCCATGACCAAGCCATTCCATCTTTCTGGCAATGAGCACAAGATTAGAAGAGCCCTAACCTCATCATCAAAGTCCACTTTTACAGAACTTAGTTGATTAGTAACCGTATTAAATTCATTTAAATGATATGTAACAGACCCACCTTCCGACATCTTCATATTAAATAATATCTTCATTAGAAATACCTTATTGGACGCTGAGGGGTTTTCTTACAATTTGGCCAACGCGTCCATCAAACCCTTCGTTGTCTATTGAAAGCCACCGATGTTGCCAGGCTCAGCCGTATCGTTCCTAGAGCCTTTCTATCAAGAATCTCCCATTCTTCGTCCTTCATGGCCGTCGGCTTCTTTGTTACTCCGCTCAATGGTAGGAATAGATCCTTCTGATATAAATAATCTTCCATCTGCATATTCCATAACTGGTAGTTTTGGTCGTTAAATTTCTCGACCCTAAACTTTCCATCTTCCGACATTGCCCCCACTCGAACCAGGAACCCTCTTTTCCTGCGAGTTACCTTATGCTCTGATACCAGTTGTTAGAAAAACAGGACCGCGGAGCAATAAAATAAAACAAATGCGGAAAAAAAACACAGAAGATACACAATACAAGAGAGACACAAATTTATGTGGTTCACCCAGTGTGGGCTACGTCCACCAGAGAAATTGCCAGGTCCTTTCTTTATTATTATCCAACAAAATAAAGGGATACAACCTACAGAAAAAACCCGTTGTAACTTCCTCTTCTTTCTCTCACAGTCTCCTCCCTCAGAATACAATATTCGCCAACATACATAGCCGCAATACATTTCCCTCATAAAAGAGGGTTTCCTTCTAGGGAAAAAAAACCCTAACATAATCTCTATCGTTAGATCTGTGACCTTATAATGAATGGTCCAGATTTACAATGAAATTACAATATACTTTTACAAGGCAATTTTTTCTTCGGGGGATTCGCCCCCGAACCCCTGCTAGGGGCCCACTTGCCCCCAGACCCCCCAACTGGGGGGATAGCCCCCCCGGACCCCGCAGAGGGGGTACCCCCCCTTTTCACTCCCCCACGTGGAAGAGTGTACATACTTCTGGGGTGTAAATACTTCATGGGGTATAAACACGGCTGAAAGTAAAAGACCTCTAAATCAGGAAGATAATCAGGCTCCACAACCAACAGTAAGGGGTTGAGTTTACATGGCGAAGACCCAACTTCTCAATAAGTTCAGACATCATAAAATTACGAAAAATGACTACCATGATCGGTAACAATAGCTTGAGGGACACAAAACCGAGTAATGATATGATTGAATATGAATAATGTTGCAGTTTTCCTGGTGTTATTAAATGTAGGCATCGCCTCGTCCCATTTAGTGAAATAATCCACAACTACAATAACATATCCATGCCCCCCGACTGAGTGAGGGTTACATGTCATGAAGTCAATGCCCTATTTGTCGAATGGACCAACGAAAAATACAGGGTGAAGAGGAGTAGGGTGGGATCGGATCTTTTTGTTGTAGGTTTGACAAGCGTGGCATTTATGGACAAAAGTAATGCAATATTTAAACAACGAAGGACAAAAATAACCAGCTCGCAAGATCTTTTGGGTAGTGGCATACCCATACATATGACCGCCACATGCCCCAGAGTGACAGTCATTCAAATCTTTCTCAGCTTCATCGTAAGTAAGACATCGTCAAAAGATGGAATCAATACCACGACGGTAAAGGGTATCTACGAGAATAATGTATTGTCGGGATTAGTACCGTATACGACGATGATCTGTACTAGAAATATCAGGCCAGAAAGTTTGGGTCTGGATATAGATGATGATATCTTTGTACCATACGTCATCAGAACTGATCAGAAAGAGGGATTCATCAGGTAAGGAATCCTTTTCCACAGCTTTTGTCTCAGTCGAGGGAAGGTCACAAATAAAATCGGCAAAAACCAAGGATTTCTTGGACTTGGCACGCTCAAACTCCAAGTCAAACTCCTGGAGAATAACTATCCACTTAGAGTACTTTCCCCTAAGAAATTGTCGTGTAAGGATGTGTTGCATGGGGTTGCACTCATAAATAATGGTGGTTTTGCGCAGTAAGATGTAGTGACGAAAATGTTGGACAACTTGAACAGCTGCCAAGGCCAGTTTCTCCACATGTAGATATTTGGTTTCGATGGTCGTGAGACTCTGACTCAAATAGTATACCACATGTTCTTCGTGTGAATCATCCTCTTGGACTAAAACCATAGTAATGGTAGACTCTGAAGCAACTAAGTACAGGAAATAGTCTCGACTATAATCCAGAGGAAACAACAAGGGTGTACGGGTCAAGGTGAGTTTCAATGCCTCAAAATATTTGTTTGCAGTTTCGTCCCACACAAAATCGTAACCTTTCTTCAGGAGCCGAGTAAATCCTTTCGTTAATTCAGTGTAATTTGGAATGAATCGATGTAAAAAGTTTGCCTTTCCTTGCAAATTTTGGAGTTGGCGCAGAGTAGAAGGAGGAGGTAGATTAAGAATGGTCCCAACCTTCAAGGGGTGTACCCTAATCCCATGTATTGACACGATAAAACTAAGAAGTCGTCTGGATTCCACAAAAAAGACACATTTGTGAGGATTCAAACGTATGTGATAATAACGACAGTGTAGGAAAATAGCCCGTAGATGTGTCGGGTGATCTTGGCGGCGCATAGAATGCACCAATAGATCGTCTAAATAGGGTTGAACAATATTCTTAATATCGTGAAAAGCATAAGACATAGCTCACTGAAAAGTTTCTCCAACGTTTTTCATACCAAAGGGTAGCTTCCGATAAGAGAAGGTTCCCCAAGGGAAAATAAAAGAAGTCTTGTGTTGATCTGTAGGTGAAATGTTGATTTTATTATAGCTGGAGAAACCATCCATCAAAGAAAATATTTCACTCCTGGCGCAGTCGTCGACAATTTGCTCAACAAAAGGGGTAGGATAATTGTCTTTAGGACAATATTTGTTTATATCCCTATAATCAACGCAAACACGGATCGTGCCTTATTTCTTTGTAACGGGAACAAGATTGGACAACCAATCTGTCAAAGCCACAGGATAGATAAAACTAGCTTTAAGAAGTTTTTCAACTTTAATCTTAATCGTAGCAGCTTTACGTGGGTGCACCAGGAGAAATTGTTTCCGAACAGGTTTAGCGTCCGGGTATGTGTTAATCTCATGCTATTTGATATTGGGATGAATACCAGACATTTCTTCATAACTCCAGGTGAAAATGTTGGAGAATTATTGAAAAAGGGATTTATAAGTATGGACTTCATCAGCAGAACATGAAGC
Source organism: Picea engelmannii (assembly GCA_009831015.1). Classification (NCBI taxonomy): domain Eukaryota; kingdom Viridiplantae; phylum Streptophyta; class Pinopsida; order Pinales; family Pinaceae; genus Picea; species Picea engelmannii. The sequence goes on from ML850925.1 coordinate 34,958, forward strand.
ATCGATATGAACATTTTCCATGACTACGGGCTTAATCGAAACGTCAAGAGGGATGGTAGGGGATATATTACTCAACTTCCCTTCGTACAAAACATCGTGTGTAGGTTCAGGAACAGAGGAAATAACAACAACGGTAGACGATGTCAAAATCCGTTGATAGCTCTCTATGGTCTCAATTTCCAAAAAGAGAATAGAATGATGATGCCCATCATCCCATGGAGTCTCTTCCATAGACATGACTGCCATGATCATCTCATCAATAGGAAAGATCACATGAAAAGGATCGGGATACATATCACAGTGAGAAGGGGAGGTTGTCGATTGAATAGCTTGATAAGTCGATTCCATCGCACTTAAAGGCATGTTGTCTCTGTAACGATGGAAATAAATAGGGTCGGGTACTATCCAAGGGTCATAAGACTCAGGGGTTTCACTAACAGAAGTCGAGATCATATTGATCGAGGCGAAAAAAGGAGGAGGAATATTGGGTGGAGGAATGGGGAAAGTACCCATTAACATTGAATCTTTAAGAAGACCCACACCAACATTCTCATACCCAGGAGGTGTTTTCAAAATAAAAGGAATGTTGCTAGCACGTGCATCAAAATTAAAGAAGGCCAATTGATCGAAAATAACGACCTTTCCTTGGTGCGGGAAATGTAACACATGGAAAAGGGTAGAAAGAACTACACACATGGAATCAATCCAGCTACGGCCAAGTAGAAGGTTATAATCAAGAGGTGCCTCAAAGACCTCAACCTCGACATTAACTGCTTTACCTTCTAACGTAATAAACAACCAAGGAAGAACACCATAAGGTTTGAATCATGTACCAATTCTTTAAGAGTATTGTGTCACTCGGTTAGGGAAGGAGAGCCAATGGCTTTCCAACAAGTAACGTACATAACGCAAGTCGAGGTTCCTTCATCAATCACAGTTCGACAAATATTCTTGTTTTCCACAACAACTTGGATTTGAAACGCTAACTGAGGAGGAAGCCTTGGAATGTGATCTTCCAAGTCAAATATTATTAAATTAGTATCGGTAGGATCAATTCCACCAATATCTTTCAACAACACCTTCCGTTGAGTAGGACAACTTTGAAGGACTTCAAGAGCTGACATCGCAGAGGGTGCTTGCGCAAGGTCTTCTACAATGTTGTAGTTTTGGGCAGCATGTGCATGAGGATTAAAAGATGATTTTCAGACAACGCCCTTGGGAGGAGGGCGAAGGACTGTATCTAGGCCCGGTCATTCGAGATGAAGAGGACCATTTGGAGGTGAAGTTTTTGGAGGAGTTTGAACCAATGGAGTTGGTGTATCATCCACCTTTTCCTTCGAAGAAGAATAATCTTTGGATCGAGTTGTGATTGCAATATCGTTCTTTTTAGAGTCATCAGTACACATAAGCACATAAGACATGGTAGAGGGAGAGGTTTGATCATGAATGACCAATTTCACCTGTTGCTGAGAAGGGAAAGGTTGTGAAAAGACGAAGAGGGTAGAAGATGTACAAGTTCCTTGGAGGAACTTAGTAACTTCAACACGTCGTGGACAATATTTTGCGTAGTGATCGTCACCATAGATAAGGTAAGGATAACGAGGCGTGCATTTGTCCTTATTGTCAGCAGGTTGGGATTTATTTTTCTCGGATTGTGGATTATTATTTTTATCCTCCTTATTCCTACCCTTCCCTTTCTTTTTATTTTGATTTTTACCAGTAGGGGTTGATTGAACTGAATTGACATCAGAGGTTTTACCCGGGGAAGGAGTCAGATTAGGAGTATTATGTACAATAGAAGTATTAGATTTGGGATTGGGGTGACTGGCTTGTTTAGACTAAGTCTGAGCGTGAAAATTTCCAATCACTGCATCAACAGCGTGGGAATCCACTGGAGGTGTCAGGGTAGGATTCATAGATGGACGAGGAGCATCGGGGATCAAGTCATATAGAGTGCCTGTTTGTGAATAAACAAGATCTAGTACTGAGCACAACTAATCGCCTGCTCTTCAGTGACAACACCACCCATGGAAACATCACTGGCTATAGGACCAATAATTGATTTAGTAAACCACTCGGACAACAACTGGTCAAGAAGAGGAACTTTGATTAAGCGTCTTCTCCTCCTCCATTTATGAATATGATCAGAAATATGAGTGGAAGAGGATTGTTTAAAAGAACTCAAAATTTTCGTTCTTGTCTCGTAACATATTAGCAACTGGTAAGGTATTAAGAAGGCCATGGCTAGAGTATTAAAGTCATTAAAGAAACCTCGTGGTAACTCGATGTACCATTTAGCATCCAAACCCAAAAGAGTTCATTGGAAAAGATGTAATCTTATAAATTCATCCATCAATGAGTTAGATGATCACCAAAGATGTAAAGTCATGACATGATTATTCGGGTCTTATCCAGGTCAACCATCAAACTTAGGAATGTCAGATGGTAGTTTGACCATGATGATAGACCAGTAAGGAGAGTGCAAAATAGGATCATTTAGAATCCTAGATAAATCCGGTAAATCCGAAGTAGCAAGAAAAGGAAACTGCCTATTCACTTGAGGTAACTGGTAGTTTTGAGGAGGCAATCCCATAGGTATACCAGTAAGACCATAAGAAGTCTGCATATAATTAGACAGTCCTGACAGATTTGGTTGTGGAGGGTTTGGAGCCACATAGCCAACATAAGTTGGTTGATTAAGGAAGCTTCCTTGAAAAGGAGCATTGGACTGCAAATTTGGGCCCCAAGCAAGATTCATAGAACCTGGATACAGTTGTCCGAGATTAGGGGGTACAAAAGCATTAACTTGAGGATGTTTCCCCCCAGATGGTTGTGGATTCCATTGGAAAGGGAGATTCCAAGGTTGATATTGTAACACAGGTATACTTCAGCCATAAACTAGGTTATGGCCTCCAACTTGAGATTGCCCCCAAATTGAAGTTGCCCCCCAACTTGAGATTGGCCCCTAAGTTGAGGTTGACCTCCAAATTGAGGTTGACCTCCAATAGGAATCTGAAAACTAGAAGTGATAAGATGGTTGGTGCCTCCAACTTGATTGGAGCTACTAGGACCAGGACGATTAGCTTCTCTCGGTGAAGGTGGAGGAGGAATGTATGACCCTCTGGAGAGAACCTGGGCAATTGTAGGAACAAAACCAAACACAAAATTGTACCCAGGTGGAACAAAAATATTTGACCCTCTGGTCGGATTCTGGGCAAGATTAGCAATGGAAGTATTCAAAGCATTATACCTAGGGGGGAGTGAAGGATTTGATCTAGGTGGAAGCGATGTTCCAATAGGAGCTTGGGATATCACTGGATTTCTGGAAAAAAAAAGGCATAGCTTGTGAGACCATGGTAGAACCGACGTATTGCAGAGGAAGAATAGAGTGAGAACCAACCAACAATTTGTCCACAACTATGACGACATTACTGGTCGTACCAGTAAAATGATCTAAAGGTGCCGTGTAAGTGGTAGACGCCATAGGCGTTTGTGATGCCATAGGTCGATTAGAACTCATTCCTAGGTTGTCAAAAATATCGTGTCCTAAATAATGGAGAGGGATAGAGATAGGATTGAAAATTCCAGCAGTATGAATCGGGGTTATAAACAATGCACTTTGAAAAAGTGGTTCGTCCACACCAAACTCTGCGTTAGGTCGAACAGGTACTTTGTCAACAACAATTTCTCCCGATGAATTAATTCAGAGTAACTGTGGGTCTTGTTTTGTACTCAATAACATGTTTTCAAGAAGTCTAAATGCTTCCAAAGAGTTACTAATTTAGAATGCTTCTAAATAATTCGTACTCCCGATTTTAGAAGCTATTTCGTTATTGATTGCTCCCACAGGAGAGCCTTCCGGTGAGTTAGGAAGCAAAGGGACGTAATCTTCCGGATTTTCCAAAGGTAGTCCTTGCATCCTACGTGAACGACGAAGGCCTATGTTGGCTACACCAAAGAAAGAATGGAAAAGATATATGGCCAACTAGAGAAACAAACAACACACACTAATAAATTCTAGAAATCAAACCAAGCAAACAAACCTTCTTATTTTGAAGTCACTAGTTGGTGATGAAATCCAACGTCGCAAAATCATGAGAAGGGGTTGGGATAAGCGGTTAGAAAAGTTACGTCGATGACCTTCTTAACGGACTTATGCTTTGGTGCAAGCTCCCACACATAATCGTGGGTATACCCTCCAAGGAGCCCAAGTGAGTTTGGCCAACGTCGATTCTAGGTACCATGAATACTTGCCCCTCCACAGTCACCTCGTGTAAAGATCCTAAAGAGATAGGCCACTAAGGTTACCAATTACTACAATGATGCCTGGGGAAATAGTCGACAATCTGATCCATGTGCAAAGGCAGGGTATCTAGCCCGAAATCAACTCAAGAGGCTCCCACACATAATCGTGGGTATACCCTTAAGTGACCCCCAATAATATGCGCAATATCTACACCAAGACTAAAAAAGAAGGGTGAGTAATTCTTCCGGCCTCAATGCGACCTCAAGTTTGACCCTTGTGTGAGAAGGGCTTCCCAGGACAAAATGTAGCAAATGGATTTGACACTCTCCCTATCACAAGATGCTATTGTGTGTTTTAATGCTTTGGAGAGTGTGCCTTTCAACCTATTCCAAAGAGCTATCTGAGCTAATGTTGGTGTAAAGAATTCCTAGAAAATAAAAGTTACTAATAAATTTTAATATTACATTGTATTTTAAAGAGGTTGTTGCTTACTCAAAAAGGAGATGGAGATGAAACTAATGACATGTATGACCTTGACCCAATAAAATGCAATAAGAGATGAATATGCAATATTTCAATTCAATGAACTCTAATTATAGTAGGAAGAAGGTATCTTTTTGAAGTACAAAAGCTATGAAACACAATTTCTCAATTCATGAATGAATAAAATTCCAAATAACCAAAAGTTACAAAATTTTCCTATTTTATCTTATAAATATTCGAATGCAAAAAATTTCTTATAAAAGATTACTAAAAAGAAAATGATTTTCAATTCTTCCTTTCTCAAATCATATCAGAGATGCAAGACATGGAAGAAATTTAATCCAAGAAAATGAACACACTCACAACCTTATTCCCAAATCAAACTCACTATGCAGACAAAAAAAAAGGATAAGAAAATTCTTTGTCGAATTCAAACAAAAAATATTTCTTAATCTATAAACAATCTAGAAGGTGAAAAAAATCCAAAAATTCACACAAATCAAAGACTCTTTGTCAAGCAAGCACCCAAGACCAAGATCCAAATATTATATCCTTGTGACAAAAATTAAAAGCAAAAACTTGCAAAATTTATAAAGAAAAACTTTCAATCATTGAAAATCAATCAAATGCAAGCTTTAAACTCATAAATCATTCAGACATTGGTATCAAAAGCTCATCTCAGGCTATTAAGGTAAAACTGGGTGAAAAAAGGAAAGTTGACTCCCCCCAACAAAATCTATAGGAATCGTCGCAGGCTGCCTATGGAGCATAGTGCAACAATCTAGGGTCATCGCAGGCTACTAAGAGAGTATAGTGTGACATCGTCGCCCTAGTATAAACTAGCACAGTACGACGTTAGAGGATCGTCACAAACTGCCTTTATGGCACAGTGCGACGATCTCTGTAACTAAGCCAAAAAATGGAAGAAAGTCAATAAATTTCACTGAACTTGCAGATCCAAGGAGTCCAAATGGATCACCCACAGACTCAAAGAATGAATTTAACTAAAGGAAGGTGAGCTAAAGGCTAGTAAGAGACAAAAAATAAAAAATAAAAGTCGTATCCCCAGTATGGTCGCCAATTTTGTTGTTGGACTAATCGGTAAGTGCAGACACGAACAGATCTCCCTAGTACCACCCGATAGGCAACAACAGATAGGCAACATAAAAAAGGGGGAAAAGCCATTAATATCAAGCCAATAAACCATAAAAATCCAAATACTATAGGTAAAAACCCACTTTTGGAAAATTTATGTGCACACGCCCATATTCTTTAGGCCCTTGGTTGTATGGATGGCCATGTGGCCATGCGTTAAGCGTTTGTTCCCTAGTCCTTCGACCCCGGGTCATATGCTCCTAGTCCATTTGGCTGAGTGTTGATCCAATGCACTGTGCCCCTGGTCATCTGGTCTTGGTCACGTGGAAGTGTTAAGACTGTGGGCTAGCCCCCGTTGATCGGGGCTTATCCCCATTTACCCACACCACACCATAACAAAACCCAACATTGTTGTATAGTGGTTAAGTACCACCATGTAGCTCGGACAGTTGGCGCGAAGAGGTTGAATTTGTTGCCCATGCTCGAAGGTCAGGGTTTGAATCCACCAGAGTGAAAACAAAATTTTTGACCCAACCAACATTGGCCTTATCCGGGGTGCCATGCGGTGCCTTGTGATTGGGCCACGTGTCACCTCTAGATTAGCCCTGTACACCCAGTCAACGCTCAGTCATCCTGTCCAGTCAACTTGTCGTACGCTACGTCACTGCCCCTTCATCCTGCATAGTTAACACCATATGCCATGTCACTGCCACACGTTAACTTGTCAGTGGGCCACGTCATCATACCAAATTCCACGTCAGTGTCCATACAATCCATGTGTCGAATCCGTATCGTGCCAACTCAGCCCTGAAAATGCCAAAAATGTCTGACACATGTCACGTCCTAGTGCTGCCATGTCAGCATGCTGACGTCATCTGCCATGTCATGTCGACATACTTTTTCATCATCAATACAGACTGTTGACTTTGACTATTTTTGCTTGTTTGGGAAAAATTCTAGATCACGATAACTTCGCCATACAATGTCCATTTTCAAAAAAAGAATATATTGTCAGAATTGACACGACGAGCCCTACGTGATCGCGCTAGTTTCGTCTGAATCCGAGAAATTTGAATTTTGAGCCATTATGGATCCATTTTGGATAAGAAAAGATGCCCATAAAAGTAAAAAATGTAGAAAGTTTAGACTATAACATCCTAGGTCTAATACTACACTGAGAAATGCTATAAATAACACTCTGATAAATTCTATACAAGCCTTTAACCTGAATTAATAATTAAGGGGTCATCAAGAATGATGTAAGAAACCTCATTGGAACATAGTGTACAAGAAAGGAATATCATATATGCATGTATATTCATTGAATATATTACTTCAATAACTTACACTATGTCCATTTATTCCATTGACACTAACTAATAATGTTCACGTTTTCATAACATGTTAAGTTTGAATATTCATGTTTTCTTCCATATTAGTTAGGGGAATTACAGTGCACAAAATCATTTATAATAGTCCTCTTAGGTTATCAATATGCACCTTGTAGCAGAGCATTTAATGCATTATATGTTGGGATAGATACTTTTCGATCCAAAACACTTTTAGATCAAATGATATATATCCCATCATATACAACATTAAATGCTCTATTGCGGGGTGCATATTGTTTGTCATCCTCTTAATCAGAATTGTTCCTTCCAAACAATGAATGGATTGTGGCTCCTAGCACAATAATTGTAGATCATATGTGATTTCCAAGGGCTTCTTTATAGAAAACAAGAGAGACCTAGAGATGTGTGATGGTTCTCATATGGGTGTCTACTCTTTTAAGAGTTAGTGGGTTTTTTGGTGAGGTTTTTTTGTTTGTTTTAGTTTTGCATATATTTTTGTTATCCATTCTACTATAACCCCTTTCTTTAGTTGTGTTGGTTATTGTTTCTCTCCCAACATCTTGGGGTTAGGTTTTTTTACCCTCGTATGAGGTCCATTAATTTTTTGAGTCAATATAAGGATTCATTTATGTTTCTAGATTGTATATTTTCTTATTAAATGGTTTTCACTCCAATTATATTTATGGGTTGTCTTGGATTTCAATTCATAATGGTTTTGTATTGTCATTAAAGTCATTATGGCTAGTATTGGTTAGTTGAATTTCAATGTCAAATCTACGCAAGTAGTAAAAGTGTATTTATGATTCCTATTGTTCTCCTATTAGAACATTGTGATGTGGATTCCATACAACTGAAAGGTAATTCAAGGGGTCTATGTTTAAATAATAAATTTTAAAAATTTATGAACAAGAAGAATGCAATAGAATTCGCCTAGCATTCAATAAGTATACTTTCAATGCATGATAGAACAACATGTAAGCGTGCCTCGAAAGGATTGAATAAACTCAACTCTAATCATCAAACTCAATGAAAATCAAACCAAATTCAACTCTCATCACCCTTCATGCCTTCCACTTCCATATTTGTTTGGTTTCCAAAGTGTTTTTACAACTCAGAATTGAGAAAAAATGATGGATTTACATTTAGAATTTGCAAGTGGAGTGGAGGTAGGGTTTGCAGGTGGAGTGAGAGCAATCAAACTCGCAGGTAGAGTAGAGGAAGGATATGTAGGTGTGATGGAGTAGGGTTTGTTTGTTTTGCAAGTACGCCAAAATCAAGGGTTTGGTCCAGAGCACGCCCAAATCAAGGGTTTGGTCCAGAGCACGCCCAAATCAAGGGTTTGGTCTAGAGCACGCCCAAATCATTCGTTTTGTTTAGTTTCATTTGCATAAAAGAAGGGTTCATTCTAGAACATCCAAATTATTCATTTGTTTGCATTGAAGAGGGTAAGGGTTTGGTCCATAAGTGTTTAACTCTGGACCAAGAGATGGTTTCATTCAGATTTTTGTGTATTAATCAAAATCTTAATTGAAAAACTAGCTCCACTCTTAGTCGAGATTTTTTTTCATGCCTCCCATTAGTATGCCTTGTCATAAATTGTGACACATCTTCATGACTTTACCCATAATCAATCATTAACATAAATTAACTCCTTCAAATATTAACATAATTAACTCTTTTCACATTCAATATAATCAAAATAATTAACATAATTAACTATTTTCACATTCAATATAATCAAAATAATCAACATAATTAATGTAATCACTAATCAATACTCAAATCCTTTAATAATGAAAATGGTCAACTCATTCAATATTCAACATTGTTAACTTTTTGAACATAATCAACTCTTTCAACATTTAATGTAGTCAATCATATCCCTCAACTATAAACATATTCAATATTCCATATTAAAATAATCATTTATTATGTAATTCTCATAACTAAACAATTTTTCCACATCAAAAATAAATGAATTTTAAACAATGAATTTTAAAATGTTAGAAAAATACAATATTTCTCTACTCAAGAAAAATAAAAAATGTAAATGTACTAGCATGGGAGTAAATTGTACTAGCAATTCCCGTGCTCATTGTACTCGCAATTCCCATGATCTCTTAAACTTTATTTCTTTTAAAGTCATACGTACCAACTTAAACTTTATTATAAAATCATATTACCACAATTTTTATATATTTATTTTATTTTTTCCTTTTATTCTATGAAGATAGGGATGATTTCCTTTTGCTTTACTTTTATTATTTTATTTTATGAAGATAGGGATGATTTGCTTTTCCTTTACTTTATAAAAATATTGTTTTATTTTATGGGTTTTTTTTGAAGATAGGGATGATTTGCTTTCCTTTACTTTATAAAAATATGAATCACCAATAATCATTGTTGTCGTTATTTACAAATATTTATTCCATATTTATTTTTATTAAATAAAACAATTATATATAACACTTTATATATAAATAGATTTACTATACAATTTTAAAAATTGTACTAATTATGGAAAATCTACATTACATGTACTTAAAATGTAAGAGCGTGTGATTTTGCAAGTTTATAATTCTTTGTTTACTATGATTATTGTATTTTAAATTAGAAATTTTAAAGTTGATAGTTTTGACAATTCCAATATTTTTTTTTTTTTTAAAGATTATAAGGAATAATGTTGAAAGTTATTAAGAAATTTTCAATGTATTTAATCCACAAATTAATGTATTTTAAAGGTTTTAAGTTTTGATATTTTTGGTGATATTATTAGTTTTATTTTGATTCAAATCAGTCAATAAAGTTTTGAATATGTAAACTAGTATAGTCGCGAGTTAGCGGTTGGTGAACGCAGAAAGACATAATGAGGTAGAGAATGAGAAATGAAATATGCTGATAATTGAGGCAGATAATGAAACCCCTGAACATTTGAAGAATTCCAAAAGTTAATCATTTAAACGTGGCAATTATATGATGTTACAGTAATTTCTTAATATGATTAGGTAAATGTTAAAAAGTAAACAGGTTAACGTTAACGGATGCATTTATAAATGCAAAGAAGTTACCAACAATAAATCTGAGTCATTGATTTTGGAGGACGACTAAGAATATGCCAGCATCTTCAATGCATAACCATCAGATTAGAATTTAAGATTAAAATATCATGAATTGTGCCCATCTCCAATAGATATACTCTTTCACGTAATTAAAGTGGTTAGATTTTTATAATCCAAATGATTTTTCAACACCATTTATGCATTCAGAAATATAATTTAAACAACAAAAAAATGTTATTTAACCTAAATCTTAAAACTTTTAAACAACAGTCAACAAATTACCCCATAACTGATCAAATTACCCCATAACTGATCATTTACCCATCAAATCTCATCCCTAGAATTTCTAAACTTCACGTGAAAATCTGTTTTCATAATTTAAAAATCAAAAGGTTGAAATTCATAACCTTATATATTATTATAAATGGAACTTGCAAATCAAATTGAATTTCTAATCTTCACGTGAAAAACTGTTGTTATGCTTTAAAAATTAAAGGTTGAAGTTCGTAACCTTATATTAATATAAATGGAATTTGCAGGCAGGATTTGAAGTACTTCTTCAATTAGTACAATGCCTTCAGATCATGTAAATGAGTAGTACTTGAAAGACAGTAGGTGCAACGTCAACATTCTGCAACAAAATATCACACAGCGCATGCATTCACGGCACATTTGTCAAACAAGTTGATGGCCAAATACAGGGTGTTTGGTCATCCAACAAATGTTGTCAAACAAGGAAGAGCCCATCTAAAATATCAGTGGAGCCCACAGGTTCAAAGAGAATAATTAGAAATTCGCCAGCGCTGTAGAAGGTACAGACAAGCAGAATCTCTCTTTCGTTTTTATAAAAATGGTTGAGCGATGGTAGGTGACTGTTATATCCATTCCAGTTTTGGAAACCGAGCTGGAGATGGCCCACGATAACAGTGCTGCAGAGATGTATACGCCCATGTGCAGAAACGAAGACATCTGTATATATCAATATTGCACGTTAACGGAGATGGATGCATTACCAAACTTTTTTTTAGCTTTTTAAAGACGGCTCAATTTCATAATCGTTACATTATAATTGCTCTGAATTATTGAGGAACCGCAAGTTTTCTTTCCTGTGCCGTATTTAAGCAAAATAACGAATCTTAGTCAATGGTTGTTTACAGCTTTTGGTTCGATTCAATCTGTTAATGTATACGGAGATGGAAGCTCCAACTACTTTGAGAAATAGTTATTTATTGTTCAGTGATATGATGTGCTTTAGGTGTAGTTTAAATGTTTTAGGTTTTTTATTTTTATTTTCTGGCGATTATCATCTGAATTTTGTCACACTGAAATCACAGTTTTATATGGTTTAAAAAGTGTTTTGAATGCATAAATTCATTCAGAGTTATCAAAAACTTACAGATATCTAAATTATGTAATTTTTTAATCACTGAAATTTGTAATTTTCTAAATTATTAATCAGATTAGCGTAGATTTTGGTAGAAATTCAGTCATAAATTGCTAGAATTGTAAACTTAAGTGGTTGAACTCTAGGAGTTTTTTAGGTTGATGCATTCAAAAATGTAATTTAGACAATACAAATGGGGGATTTCACCCAGATTTATATGGTCGATATAACCTTTAAACAACATCAAAATTATATATATATAACCAGGGGCAGGGATAAATTACTTGTTGTATGGAATGTTTATATGCAACCTGAGTGGGCCTAATGGGCCTAATGGTTAAGAACATGTGTTTTATCCTAAGAGCTAGGGTAGGGTAATGATTATCCTTTCTTTATTGATTAAATTTAACAATCAAATCAGTCACCATTATAAATTATTTTAATTTTAGAATGATGACTTTTATTTATGATGATGATTGTTATGGTCCACTAATTGAGTTCAACTTTAATTTGTGGGACCAAAAAAATTAATTTTATCCTAAAAAATCCTCTTGAAGCAAATCTAGAAAGCCTTTTGTCTTTCATGTCAATTATTTTGTGCTTGTACATTAAGTCTTCAGTCATAGTGATACTTTCAATAGGTAAAAGACAAGTGTTTAAAAGGAGTATTGGTGATGCATGAACATCTTTGGTCTTAGGCAATCAACATCAAGTAAAAAAATATTTTGATTTCAAGTTATAGTAATGGTAGGATGAAATAAGGGCGTTGTAACTCCAGACCTATTGTATCTCCACATTGTTGCAACTTTTTTTAAATACATGTGCTACAACTCCAATTACAATGCTATGGGTTACACCTTGTTGTGACTCCCCATGTTGTGGGTTATGCATGTTGTAACTCCACTTGTCCTATATGGACTTGGAGGCAATTGATGGACTGTCACTCCACGTGTCTTGTCAAATTTTGTGACAATTGGTGGGCCATCTCGGTTGTTTAGTTCCAAAATCAAGTTTGGGGAAACTCTTAGGAAGTTTCCTATAAGCTTAGTCTATTTGTTCTAAGTTTTGGCTCTTTACATGGCATAATCTGTGGGTTTTTTAGGATGTTGAATTCATTGATGCATTCAAAAATGTAATTTAGACAACATCAATTGGGGATTTCACCCATATTTATATAGTGGGATTCCCTTGAAAAATACCAAAACTTTGAACTTTTAGACAACACCCAAATTATATATATATATTAGTTGTTAAGAACATGTGTTTTCTCCTAAAGCTAGGGTAATGATGATCCTTTCTTTATTGATTAAATTTAACAATCAAATCAGTCACCATATAAATTATTTTAATTTTAGAATGATGACTTTTATTTATGATGATGATGATTGTTATAGTCCACGAATTGAGTTCAACTTTAATTTATGGACCCAAAAGATTAATGATTTACTGTAGCATTTTGTTTTTATGATAATAAAGATTGGAAACAAACTTTTTTAAATCACCATAGTTTTGATCATTTCAAATGTTATGAAGATAGTTAATGGTATAAATATTTTGAAATTGAAATTTAATGTAAATATACTCAACATTTTAAGAGAAAGTGAGATGACAATTATTTTTATCCTATAGATATTTCAGATTTGTAGAATTTTTGTTAATATTGATTTTCTTTTTTCAGTTAGTTATAATATGAATATACTTTAGATCTTTTAGATTGGGGTTAATGAACTTTTTATAATAAATGATGACTTCTATTTATGATGATGATGATTGTTATGATCCACTAATTGAGTTCAACTTTAATTTGTGGGACCTAAAAAATTAATTGGTTTACTTTAACATTTTGTTTTTATGATAATAAAGATTGGAAAAAAAACTTTTTTAAATCTCCATAGTTGTGATAATTTCAAATGTTATGAAGATAGTTAATGATATAAATATTTTGAAATTGAAATTTAATGTAAATATACTCCACATTTTAAAAGAAAGTGAGATGACAATTATTTTTATCCTATAGATTTTTATTTTTATTTTTAACTAAAACGGTTATGTTGTATTGATCGGTTTTCAGGCAGACCTGAATCAGAAAATTACATATCTAAAGAAGGTTGGTGACCTCTAACAGTGCTGCCAACCTTCTTGTGAACGTCTTGGGAAACCCATCCCATTCACT
>WSFP011369615.1:0-31529 GCA_009831015.1 Picea engelmannii
TGAGACTTGACGCATTGGCTGACCTCCTTCTAAGAGAATTCGATCTTTTGTTCTTTGATAAGGTCGGCTTAGATTTGGTGATTGAATGGAAATTAGCCCTACACTCACTGGATTGCTCAGATTCCAGGAAGCACCAATCGCACAATTCAATAGGGTTACCCCCAGAGTAGTATCCTCTGCTACAATATCTGCCGGTGCATGATCAAAACATAATTGCAATTGTTTTTAACCTAAAAAGGAATCCTTACATGTCATAAATTCAAATCTGAAACATCACAATACTGAAAGCTTTACATTTCATAAATTCAATATGATCTTACGTGTGCTGGGAGCGGAACTGGCATTTGCTACACTGAAACAGATGCTCCGCAAAGCCTACATCCCCGCACATACTGCACTCCATGATGGTTTCTCTTTTGCTTTTTCGTTCCCGTGAGAGAGAGCGAATTTTATACAGCCATAGATAGAACTTAGAAACGGACAGTAGATTGATTAAATAATGACGAGCTAGGATATTTGGTAGAGCGTTGATCATCCAGAAATGAAGTATTCAACACACAGTGCACGCAACGTCTGACCGCAAAAACACGTTCTTGATTCTTGGCATTGCTATGTTCATTGAAGATGACCTTGACAGGCCTCTTCCACAGTGAATCGATTTGATATTAGACGACCTTGAGCAACCTCTTACACAGTATTCCCACTAAATTGGGCAGAGTCAGTCCTGCCACCTAAAGCATTATTTGGTATTCTCTGTTACAAGGCCCCGAATTCTGTGATCGTCACTGTTGGAATGTAACTATCCGTCAACGACTCATGGATTACGTTCGTCATGATAATCTTTGACACAGTCCAGAACACCATAATAGTGCTCCTAATTATTCTGAAAATTCTACAACGAAGGCGGTTGGCATTCGCTTCCAAAACAAAGGTCAACAACAATCGCAGGCCATAGCCTTGTCAATTCTGGCACTAAATTACTTCACTTAAGATATCAAAGTGGCCTTGGAATCTAGAATTTTCCATGAATCTACATGCTTTTGTAGGAAAAATGATAATCCTTTAGAAGCTAAAATCAAAACGTTATTATTTACCGTCGAGACAAGGAAATTGCATGGTTGGTTCAACTGAGTATTTATTAAGTGTCTACATGGATTGGGATAGGAAATAGTTACAGTTAATAATCTTTTAATATAAAATCCTAATTTGATAGCAATTGAAGATGTTGACATATTCTTAGTTTTTTTCTCAAAATGAATGAGATTTATTGTTCATAACTTCTTGCATTCATGAATACCAGTTTACTTTTTCACATTTACCTAATCATATTGAGAAATTATTGTAAAACTGTATGATTACCACCTTTAAACGATTAACAAGAATTAATATCTATGTTTGGATGATTAGTCAGGGATTAGAATCTTGAAGTGTGAACCTCATATTTACAACTCAACTCCTAAGGTAGAGTTCTACTATGAGTGGGAGGGAAGAGTTTTACTGTCTCTTGGGTTGTGTTTGATGTGTCTTGTGTTTGAAGTGTGCATGGGTGTCGTTAAGGTTATTGCAAAGAAGTGGGTCGTTTCATCAGTTTGGGAATGTCAGGTTTTGCTCACTAAACATCATATTCTTTAGTTTAAATTCTTTCTTTGATTTGAACTAATTTTTTGTTTTGTTTTTGGTATTGTTTAGAGAAAACATATTATTCCTTCTATCCATCTTTATGTCTGTATTCCATCTTCATATTATGTTTTATCTATTATTCTCCCCATCCTCACCTTCATATAGCTTTGATGATGACATAATAAAGACTTTTATAAAAGACTTGAAAAACTGAAATCAAGTAATAAATGTTTGCAACCACAAACACCCACATGCAGTTATTTCAATATTGTTCAATTAAAAAGCTTGATGTGGTCTAGCTGATAAAATTTCTTGGTAGGAGAACGTGTGATCAAATTGGATTTTCTGATGTTTTAGGGAGAAATTCTGAGCATCTTACTAATATTTCCGGCTGTTGATAATATACATCTGAAATTGTTAATTTCAAACTAAATCTTATGTAAACACATTGATGTAACAAGTTTATCTTTCAAACATTTTGAGATTTCATGTAATCAAATCTGCTTAGAGAATGCATCTGAAATCTGGCCTTTTGAGTTGCAGAATTATTTCTTCTTGGTTTCATCTTGGCTGTTGGAGAGAAGCCCATTTCTACAATTTGTATAACAGAGGCAGAAAATTCCTCTATGCTTCCATGTAAGAAGAGAAATGATCATATGGACAACGCCCATTGTTCAAAACGTGTAAACATCATACTCTACTGTAGGCGTAATTGTACAAATAGTAAATCCGATAGGCTCCGGATGGTGATCCCTATCATCCTTCCAGATGCCATCCTTTTGGCCTAATTATGAATTACGCAACATTTTATTAAAAAGTCAGAGAAAAAAAAGTTGAGCTGGAATATAGCATCGAACCTCAGTTTTTATGAATTTGATAACCATCCTCCAAACTCATGGATGGAGCAGATTCCTCTAATAAACCTTATAAAATCCTTTGTTGCCGTTTCCTCTAAACCATAAGAAATTATGGATGGAGTAAACTACCCTAATAAATTCCTTTGTCTCCATTTACTCGAAATCAAAAGAATTTTTAATCAAATATAAGAGCAGATTCCTTCCCCTCTAACCCAACGGAAATTTAGGATGAGTAAATTATTTTAATAAACCATATTAGTTCATTTGTTGCCTTTCACTCTAACCCAACGGAAATTTAGGATAAGTAAATTATTTTAATAAACGATATAAGTTCATCTGTTACTTTTTATTCTAAATCGTCCTAAATTTTAATTAAATATAAAAGTTTATTTGAAAGCCAGTTTTAGTTTTATACCTGTATACTCATTAGTATTTATATATATAATTGAAATGCACTTATATTTACGTTATTACAATCATATAACTCACCTAGACACATCAAACAGAGACTCTTGTCTATGACATTACACTGAATGGGTATTTATACAATGGTGAGATGAGCTGCACCATTGATTGGTTTCAACATCAATGACTGGAATTACTTCTTCCAAATGTTTCTTGTTCTTCCAAAGTTACTTTAGTCATTGCAGTGGGTGCATTTACTGGTTGTTTAATTAATTGTTAACACTCTCCCTTAATTAAACAACTTTTACAACACCTATCTTATCTCTATATATTACAAACTTAGCCTTTCCAAGAGGCTTTGTAAATATATCTGCATCATTATCATGCAATACAATACATCAATTCCATTTTACTGTATTTTTTCTCTTACAAAATGATAGTGTATCTCAATATGCTTTGACTTAGCATGATACACTGGGTTGTTTTCCAGTTTGATGTAACTTTCGTTGTCAGGTTGGTTGATTGTTGGTACTTTTTTCTTTTCTCCAACATCTTCAAGTATTCTTCTTAGCCAAATTGTTTCACAGGTGGCAGTGCATAATGCTGTGTAGCGAACTTCAATGGATGACAAAGAAATAGTTGGTTGTTTTTTACTTCTCAAGGACATTATCCCTGACCCAATACTAAATGCATATCCTATAGTAGCCTTCTTGTCATCTGGATCTCCTGCCCAATTAGAGTCTGAGAAACCTGTCAACTCAACATCAAAATCATTAGTATACTCAATACCAAAATCAATAGTCCCTTTCAAATATTGGAGGACTCTCTTTGCATCTTTCCAACGATTCTCATGAGGCTTAGCCATAAATTGGCTAAGAATGCTAACTGAATATGCAATATCTGGCCTAGTTGTGGTGAGATAATTTAGACTTACCACCAATTGTCGATACAAAGTACCATCCACTTCTTTTGAGTCATCATTATTGTTGAGCTTAACATTTTGTTCTAATGGAGTAGATATTTTCTTTACTTGTGCCCATATTAAACCTCCTGAGTACCTCCTTTGTATATTTTATTTGTGTGATTAAGGTCTATAATATCCCCAAGGACGAGCCACAGTTGTAATTATAAATTGTAAACATGTTTTGTAGTTTGGTGAGCCGAGTGTTGATAAGATGGTGGGCTTATGTGTTTATTAGGCTGGAGAGCCTAAGTGTTAAAGGCCAAGAGCCTGATTTTGTATATGTAACTATGCAAATCATTAATAAAATATAAACATCGTTGCGTGCAGACCGACCAAGAAGAAAGAGTGATGGGGGACTAAGCTTCCAGAAGGTTAGGTAAGAGAGGAGATTAAGTGTGTGGGCCTAGGGGCTAAGCTTGGGGGCTTACCTCTAAAGGGGATAATAATTTATTATTATTCCAAAGTTGTGTAAAAGACATGTTTTTATCCTAAGTCCTAGGAGAGGCAACGTGTGCAAAAGGAAACACATGCAACTCCAGGAAGACAAGTGTCGACCTGGGTGTATGTAGTTAAAGCTGCAGAAGTCAGTTGTGTTGGGGTTCGCTCGTGTATTCTGTCATCCTCCACCTGAGTTCATTGGGATGCCCATCTGAACTCGTTTTGCCTATGCATCTACATTTTCTTACCCGCGCACAGGGAAGGAAACCCTCATGGGAAGGTTGTTTGTTCGGCCATTCTCCCATCCTCCGCCTAAACTTGAGACCTCTATCATCGACCTATATGTTTTTTTCTTTGGTCACGCATCCTGAAACCCAGTGAGAACCCGTGAACTGATCTGCGTCTTCTGTGAAGCCCGAGTATCCTATGTATTATCTGTGCCATGTGTGTCATGACTGTGGGTTGTTGTGGGCACACAATTCCTGGACTAAGTATGGCTTGTTGATGTTGTATGTTCCTTGCTGAGCCTTTCTGTTGTCCTCCTTGTGTGAGAACGGAGTTGAAGAAGCAAGTTGTCAAGCCTATGTGCAACATTCTCTCTAGGGGAGGGAGGTGGTTGTGGTTGAAGAGGCAGGTTGTCAGGCCGGTGGGCAACTTTCTCCAAGTGAGAGAGTTTGTTGGGAAGTGGTTTTCTCCTAGAGAGAGTCCAACACTAGCTGCGGAGCTCTGAGAATTCCGGTCTGGCCTATTGTTGAAGCCCAAGGCAAGGGAGGTAAAGCATCTAATGGACTATGTGACAGTGAAGGTGTATACTCCTGGGGTGGGACAAGCATGTGGGGAATGAGAGTTTGTGATTAGTGGGCGTAAGAAGGCTCCTAGAGAGAATCCTTCCAGTTGCACTGTGCAATTTCCTGTAACCTCAACCTAGCCTAGGATTCCCTTGCCCTGGGTGGAGCTTAGTCCCAGTTCGGGCATGACCCACTACTGAGCGTGATGAGCAGCATGGTCTATGGCTAGGAGGTTCGAGGAAGGTCTACACATAGTTAGTGGTGTTACTCCAATTGAAAAGATAAGTATCAATCCATGCTTAATTTATATGTTATGCATTTCTATGATGCTTGAAGGTTATCATGTATTCTGTTACGTATATGAACTACTGTTAATTCCATTGATTATGTATGGTAGCAATAATTCTGTGATTATTGTGATTAAGTGTTTTAATTCGATTAAAATGCATATATTATATAAGTGTATATTCCACAGTGGTAGCATTACCAAGTCTTTGTGTTAACCGGGGATGCGACAATTTGGTATCAGAGATAATTGAAGTGTTTGAGTGGTGGCATTGCCCGACCTGTTGGTGGTCGGGAATGTTACAAATTGGTATCAGAGCCATGGTTACAACACCGAGCCTAGATGGGTCGTGTTAGTGGAAAATGAAGACAAAGTTTCGAAAGAATTGTTGTCGAAGTAGAAAAAATTTGAGTTCAGAGCCAAGGTTTTAACGTTGAACTTGGATGGGTCGGTTAAGTGGTCATTGGACCCAAGGTTTCAAGAGGAAATTGTGTCTTGAGGACCAATTTCGAACATCAGAACCTTCTTGAGTGCCAAGAAGTTACCTTGGTTGTGTTATGAAGCTCGGGAGGAGTAGTGGTGTTGTAAAACCACGCCATAAGTGGTATTGGGCCGCAGAGTAATGTGGACCTTAGGATCTGTTCCGGAGAAGGAGAATCCTTCACGATCATCAGATCTGGTAATTTTGCGAGGAAGTTAGCTATGAATTCCTTTGGAAATCCACAGAGTAACAGAGCTTCTTCTACGCCATAGGATCTGTTCAGAAGGAAGGAAAATCCATTACGTCCATCAGATCTGGAGAAGGTGTAGAGGAGTTAAACCGGAATCCCTTTAGACTTCATGACTTCAGTGAAGTCTGATGACAAAAACAAGAGAAGGGTTGAAGCTCGAACCTACGAAGTGGATCTACACCATAGATCTGGAGAGGAGAGCTCGACCATTAGATCAAGCCAGTGTTAAAAGGTCAAACGTAGTAGTGAAGGGAGAAAGCTCCCGAAGAGTTGAATTAGTGAGTCATGATGATATCACTTGGATGGACATGGACACATGGGATGTGTGCCACGTGTTAGTGGGATTCGAACCCGTGGAAGGTTGAAATTCCATATGGAACGTGACATGTGACACCCATCTAATTGGTCCATGAGTCAATCACTAGTATTCCTTCACGTGGCACTCTATATGAGCATGGCTAGTGGGGCCTAGGTTACATAACGAAGTTAAAGGTCGAAGGACCCACATTGGAATTTATCACGATACATCAAGATCAATGGCCAGGAGGCATTGTGGGGATCCAAGTTGCACAGGAGTTAATTCTCCAAGGCGGTCCCGCAATCCAAACCCCAGTTTCACCGAGGCGTTACGTGTCAACGTCAGAAGAATTGCAGGACGAAAGTCGAGTTGCTCCAAACCACTATTGCATGCCCCCGCAATTGGAAAATGTTAAGTGATGTGACGTAATGATATCACCAATGGTGATTGGGAATGTTCGGACATTAACAGTTCGGGTGTGTGGGTGCGAGATCCACCAAAGCTCTGAAGTCCCAAAGACTCATAACTCAGACACCTGAGGCTCCATATTAAGTGTCAGCTATCAGATGTTGAGTAGACATGGAGGGTTGATCCACCCTACGTAGCGAGTTCGGTAATCTGGAACTCCGAGAGATTGTTGTATGCTGCTTTGAAATATTTCGAAGTCGAAGGCCCGAGTAAGCATATAGTGATCTAGCACTTGGTCATGGCCCATGATCATATGGATTGGGGACTTAGATAAAGGGGCCAATGCCCGAAAATGATTACAGAGCAGAGAAGAGCTCGGAAAGAAAATGGAATCTGAATGTTTTCTTAAATTAGATTGGTTTGAATGTATAAACTGGTGAAGTATTGAATAAGTTTCAATTGTTTCTCTTCTTTGAGTTTTCGAGTGCAAGAAGTGCACATTGTCTGCAAGGAGTGCATTGACAGAGGTAAGTTAACCTCAGAGAAGCTCAAAAGAGATATCATTGAACCTTCATCAGTAGAAGTGCAAGGAGTGCACAAGAAGAACTTTGTGTTGAGTTCGGAGAGAGATAGAGTCACTGAGAACTCTGTAGGGCTCTGCTAGGAAGACATCGAGCGAGTTCAAGTGTGCACAGAGAACTCTTTTTCGATTTCAAGAAGAAGAGTATCAAAGGAATATACTCACAGAGATGTTGAACACTCTGTAGAAAACATTCAACAAGGTGTTCTTTGAGCAGAAGGTTTCCAGGAGGGCATGAAGTTTTCCTTTGAAAGGAAACATAAGGGTCGAGACCCTTAGGAGACTGAGTAAATCAAAAATCTCAGAAGAGATAAAGCAAGGAGTGCATGGGAGATAGACTCATTCTAAGTCCTAAATCCCATAAGAGATAACGATTACAAGAGCGAAGACGAGATCCAGGAGGCAGACTTACAGGAGAAAGATCAAAGGCCAAAGCCTTTGAACACTGACAAAACCTTCCAACGTAGAAGAAGTCAAAACCTCAGGAGGAGGAGCGACAACAACCGTCAGATTGGTTTTGAGGACGATCCTGGACCATTAGTTCAGCATCCAACAGAACAAAGGAAGTGCAGAGAAGAGGAATAGATCCCATCCGTTAGGTCTAACCACGAAGGACCAACAATCATTGGATTCGGAGGTAAGTGCATGAGACTTAACCCTTGTGTGCACGGGACAAGTGGACTTGTCAAAGTCTCGAAGTCCCGAAGTGATTTGGGACTGTCCATCGTCAAGGAGGACAGGTGGCATAAGATCCACAACTTGAGAAGTTTGTGGACAAGGAGGAGGAGAAACAACCAAAGTAAATCTTGGTTGTTGATATGAAAGTGGACGCGTGGTGCCAGATCTGGAACTCCGGGTACAAAGAAATCCAGAGGAAAGCAGAGGATGAAAGCGTCGAAATCTCGAAGGAGATATCGATCGTTGATCGAGGAGGAGTTCGAAGAACCATTGATCTGGTCTTGGTTGGAAAGAGCCAAAGTCCCGAAGAAAATTAGGGTTGTTGATTTGGAGAGGACGCGTGGCAGAATATCTGTCACTCTAGGGAAATTCACTCCAGAGATTTGTGTGTGTGGAGATGTGAGAAATCTCGAAGGCCGGAGAGCTAGAGTTCATCAGAACCGTCCGATTGTTGAGGAAACGTGTCAACAGATATTCCACTTTGGAAGATTATCATAAGGGGAAAAGAAGATAGTTGAGAGTTCAAAATCCCAAGGGCCGAAGAGTTAGAATCAACCGTAGTCATTGATTTGGAAGGGAGATACTTGTCAATAGATTGTGTAGATCAGGGATCGCGTGTGGAAGGAGGAAAGAAGGTAGAAAAGGGGAGATAGATAGCAGTCGTTGATAGCGGATCATCACCAAGGGATTGTAGATCGACGGACGAGATGGATTGCGGGGCTAGAACTTTCTCGGATGTTAAAAATCTGAGAGCAGGCCGCAATTTATACCACAGTTTTAACAAAGTGATGTATGGCAGTTGGAGGTGAATTGCAGGGTGAAAAGCGGTTTGGCCTAAAACCACTCTTGCCATGCCCACAATCATAGTTTTCCATGAGGTCATAGCCTAGCATCTTATGAAGGAAAGGGATAATGAAAAAGGGTCTAGCGCCTGAAACTTGGAGGTTTGGAAGCACGAAGG
This sequence comes from Picea engelmannii, assembly GCA_009831015.1. Lineage (NCBI taxonomy): Eukaryota > Viridiplantae > Streptophyta > Pinopsida > Pinales > Pinaceae > Picea > Picea engelmannii. The sequence goes on from WSFP011369615.1 coordinate 9,015, forward strand.
AATAATCTTGCGGGTCTGTCAGGACCTACGCCTAAAGGAGAAAAGGGGGCCTGTGTGTAATTGTTTTGGGTTCAATCATGAGCTCGAAGAGTCAATTCGACTTAGAATATTAAAAGATCCTTTGACCGGGAGGTCAGCAGACCCTGCTGAGGTAGGGGGACTGCGTCGAAAGTGCTCAAGGCATAAATAGTCATGTACAGTGACTACAATGAGAGCACAAAAATATTCAAGAATCTGGGAAGAATTGAAGACTTCAGTGTTCAACAAGGAAAAGTTTCACATGGGAAAGAAATTGCTGCAATTTTTGTGGCAGCAAGTATGTTACGACTTGTTGAGTCAACCAGAGGAAAGAATGCTTGCATGTTTGCAAGTGTTGTTGGTGATGTTTTTGCATAAGGAGTGAAGCAACATAAAGATGGAGTGTTGGTTATAAGATTGATAAAAGAAGCATGAAAGCTTCTACTTCCATCAGACTTTTAGGCAGTATAAAATTTATTAATGGCAGTTATGCAGGTATGAGTTTTTATTACTCTTTTTGCATAATTGTTGAAGGGAAATTTAGGTAAGAATTTCCTCAACCAGAGTTATTTTATAAAATCACGTGATAATATTATTGAATGCATACCACTGGATGTGGTAAAGGATGGAAGCTTGTATTAATTCAAAACTTTTTATCTTCTGAATGCACAGACTAACATAGTAGAATGTCATGTTAATTGGGTTGTGGGGTAACAACCAAAGATTTAAAAGATAATAACTTGTTGTAGGAATGAATGCCAATAAGATAGTCATGTATGAGACCAGGACCTGGTTGGATATGGCAAGGTATGGATATGGAAAGGTTATGAGCCACACGGGTACTAAAATCTTCCTACCTTTAAATAAAACTTGGGCTGCAACCTTTTTGTTAACACTAATGAACACCACAAAATTATATTCTTGGTGTAGTGTTCGGGTCAAAAAGGAAGGCATCCAATTAATTGGGAAGACAATAGGAAGTGTGTGGAGAATGTGTCAACACATTGGCCAGAATTCCAACTCATGGGTGGTGAGACACATGACTGAGATAAAGAGCATTATGTAATCCAATGCAAGGTGCGCTAAATAAGTATTCACTGAGAATTGCACTCATGCATAGTAAGAGATAGAATTGTGTGCTAAATGCAATGGCTGAATGAGTTTTGTAAGTACATGCATATATATTATTGCATGGAAATAACTATTACTAACAGCTGAAATGTTGTTAAGTCATGAAGTTGAGGACATTTCAGGGAGGTGTTAGACATTGCAATAGGAAAGTTGCAAGTCAAGTAGTCACATGAGCATTGACTACATGAAATTTTCTTGATCAGAAGAAGAAATAATGAACTTAAAAATATTACTGTGAACATGCATATGCATATAATGACGAATCATTCTATTGTATTAAATTGTTTGGTAATTATGATTGAATTGCTAGATGCAAGAAATTCTAAATTCACTACATATGGTTCTGTACATATTGAAATTGAATTATGATGTACAGGAAATACTGACAATTGTTGGCAGTATGCAAGATGAAGCATTACAGGAAAAATCATATGCAGTTTGGTGCCTATGTAAAACCACAAGGATGGATGCATTCATAATATGGAAACAACCAAGATGAATTATGAAATAAAATTTCATGTTTTGGGGAAAATATGAATTTCCTTTGAACTAAGTTTGAGTTTCTAAATAAATTATTTTATGTTTTCTCATGATAACTGCATGTGGGTGATGCAGATGAGAGGATGTTAATAAAAGTTAGAATGTTGACTACAAAGAGTAGCTCGGGGAAGATGTTGATTGAAAATCTTTGAGGGTAGTTGGAACTCTGAGAGCCACAGTGCTTTGAGACTTCCTGAGCTGGCATGTTGCTGAAGCCCAAGGAAAGGGAGGTATAGCAGCTGATGGACTGTGTGACAGTGAAGGCGTAAACTCCTAGGGTGGGACAAGCATGTGGGGAAGAGAGACCATTGGTTGGAGTGTTGTTGAGGTTTGGTACCTTGGTCTAGACCATGTGATATGGAAGTATTCTCAATCAAAAGGTAAGTACAATTCTCTATTTATTGTATGTTGTGTATCTTGTATACATGTTATAATGTTATTAGAATTTCCTATATATACATATATATACATTGCATATATTCTTGCATTATTTGCATCCATGATTGTACATAATGTGTTTCATGTTTCATTGCTTAATAAATATATACCCGATAATAATCATGTTATTGATTGGAATGTGATTCAGGTAGAGCAAGAAGGCGTCTTGTAAGTGCATCCAGTGCACATAGTGGACCGAAAGAGCAAACAACTCCGGAATCGAGCCATAGGTATTGTAAAGGTACATTGGACCTGGTACAATTATGAGGACATGACATGGGAGCATGAGGATGCTATGCGGGAAGAATACCCACATCTTTTTGAATATTTTGAAAATCTTGTTGATGCTCTGTAAAGAGTTGCACCGAGAACAGTGAAAAAATAAGGGGAGGGGATTGTAATATTCCCAAGGATGAGCCCCAGTTGTATTTATAAATTGTAAACATGTTTTGTAGGCTGGTGAGTTGAGTGTTGATAAGTTGGTGGGCTTATGTGTTTATTAGGCTAGAGAGCCTAAGTGTTAAATGCCAAGAGCATGATTTTGTATATGTAACTATGCAGATCATTAATAAAATATAAACATCATTGCGTGCAGACCGACCACGAAGAAAGAGTGATGGGGGACTAATCTTCCACAAGGTTGGGTAAGGGAGGTGGCTAAGTGTGTGGGCCTAGGGACTAAGCTAGGGGGCTTACCTCTAAAGGGGATAATAATTTATTATTATTCCAAAGCTGTATAAAAGACATGTTTTTATCCTAAGTCCTAGGAGAGGCAACGTGTGCAAAAGGAAACTCATATAGCTCCAGGAAGATGAGTGTTGACCTGGGCACATGTAGTTAAAGCTGCAGAAGTCAACTGTGTTGGGGGTTTTCTCCTGTATTCTATTATCCTCCACCTGAGTTCATTGGGATGCCCATCTAAACCCATTTTGCCTCTACATCTGCATTTTCTTACCTGCGCACAGGGAAGGAAACCCTCATGGGAAGGTTTTTCATAAGGCCATTCTCCCATCCTCCACCTGAACTCGAGAACTCCATCATCAACCTCTGTCTTTTGTTCTCTGGTCACGCATTCTGAAACCCAGTGAGAATCCATGGACTGGTCCACGTCTTCTGTGAAGACCAAGTATTCGATGTATTATCTGTGTCCCGTGTGTCATGGATATGGGTTGTTGTGGCCACGTAGTTCCTAGACTGAGTATGGGTTTTTGCCCTCATTTTTTCCTTGTTGAGCCCTGTTGTTGTCCTCCTTGTGTGGTAATGGAGTTGAAGAAGAAGATTTTCAGGCCTATGTGCAACACTCTCTGCAGATGAGGGAGGTGGTTGTGGTTGAAGAGGCAGGCTATCATACCTGTGGGCAACTCTCTCCAGGTGAGAGAGTTTTTTAGGAAGTGGTTTTCTCTTATAGAAAATCCAACACAAGCTACGGAGCTCTGAGTATTCTGGTCCGGGCTATTGCTAAAGCCTAAGACAAGGGAGGTGAAGCATTCAATCGACTGTGTGACAGTGAAGGTGTATACTCCTGGGTTGGGACAGGCATGTGGGGAATGAGATTCTGTGAGTAGTGGGCGTAAGAAGGCTCCTGGAGAGAATCCTTCTAGTTTCACTGTGTAGTTTCCTGTAACCTCAACCTAGTCTAGGATTCCCTTACCCTGGGTGCAACTTAGTCCCAGCTCGGGGGTGACTCACTGCTGAGTGTGATGAGAAGTGTGGTATATGGTTGGGAGGTTCGTGGAAGGTCTGCACGTAGTTGGTGGTGTTACTTGAGTTGAAAAGATAAGTATTAGTATGTGCTTAATTTATATGTTATGAATGTAAGTGATGCTTGAAGGTTATCATGTATTCCGTTGTGTATATGAACTATTGTTAATTCCATTGATTTTGTATGGTAGCAGTAATTATGTGATTAAGTGTTTAAATTCGATTAAAATGCATATATTATATAAGTGTATATTTCGCAGTGGTAGCATTACCCAGTCTTTGTGTTGATCGGGGATGCTACTGTTTGTTATCAAAGCTAAGTGAAGTGTTTGAGTGGTGACATTGCTCGGTCTGTTGGTGGCCAGGGATGTTACAACGTAGTACCATTTTCTCTCTATACCTCAAGACCTAAATAATAATGTAAATGTCGAAGATCTGTCATTTCAAACTGTTGTGACAACTTTCTTTTGATCTCTTCAATCAACCTAGTATCATTTCATGTTATGATAAGATCATCCACATATAGAGAAATCAAAGCAATTTGACCATTTCCATCTTTCTTGATATACATATTGGGATCTCCTTTAATTTTTATAAAACTTTGTTGAAAGAAAAATGTATCAATTTCTCATACCAAGACCTAGGTACATGTTTAAGTCCATATAAATCTTTCTTCAACTTTCATACAAAATGTTCTTGTCCTTTCTTTACAAACCCCTCTGGTTGAACAAGATAAACCTCTTCTTTTAATTCTCCATTCAAAAATGATGACTTGACATCTAACTGATGCAACTTCCAATTATACTTTGTAGCCAATGCAATCATTAATCTAATAATATTTGTTTTTTCAACAAGAGAAAAAATGTATTCATAATCTATCCCTTCTTTCTGTGAATAACCTTTGGAAACCAATCTAGCTTTGTATTTGTCTATACTACCATCAACATTAAATTTATATTTGAACAACCATTTTGATCCTATGGGGGTTTTGTTCTCATGCAATTGTGTCAATTCCCATGTTTCATTTTTAATTATATAATCATATTCTTCCTTCATGGAATCCATCCATTCTTTGTGGTCTTTAGCTTGCTCATAATTTAAAGTATATGACACATTCATAGCTTGAGTTATTAAGGCATAGAATCTATACCTGACCGGGGTCTTAGATTGTCTTGTTGTACTCCTTAGTTCTTCACTTATTTGTGGAGTTTCTTCACCTCTTCTAGGCGTACTCTGGATACTTGTAGAATCTATGATGCTTGGAGCTTCTCCTTGGACTTGTTCTTCTTCTTCTTTAGCACTTTCCTCATTTTCTTTAGGTAGATTCCATACATCATAAACATATGCTTTTCGTACTTCATCTGCATTTTCATGAAACAACAAATCTCTACTTGCAAACACCTTATGATTGTTAGGATAAAACATTTTATAGGCTTTATATTCTGTACAATAACCAATAAATATGCATTTGATTTCCTTCACATCAAAATTTCTTCTATCTTCTTTTGGAATGTGAGCAAATGCTTTACTCCCAAATATTCTCAAGTGACTCACTTCTTGTTTATATCCATAAAAATATTCAAAAGGTGTTTTGTGCTCTAAATATTTTGTAGGACTCCTATTCTTTAGATATACAATAGTACTTATTTCTTTATCCCAAAAACCATTAGAAATATTTTTACCTTTTATCATACTACAAGCACATTTAACCAAGGTTCTATTTTTCCTCTTTGCTACTCCATTTTGCTAAGGAGTATGTGGCATTGTAAACTGTTGTTGAATCCCATTATTTTTTCAATACCTGATGAATGCCCCTAATGTATACTCCCCTCCTTGATCTTCCCTGAGAATATTGATGCTCCTTCATGTTTTCTTTTCAATCATATTCTTGAATTCTTTAAAATATTCAAAGAAATCACTTTTCTTTCTCATAAAATAGACCCAAGTGTATCTAGTTCTATCAACAATAAAGATAAGGAAATGATATGCTCCTCCAAGAGATCTAGTTTGCATGGGTCCACAAACATCAATGTGCACTAGTTCAATAATTTCCTGCTTTCTTTTATATATATGCATAGGAAAATCTTCTTTGTGTTGTTTTACTAATGCACATCCTTCACATTCAACATGTTCACTCTTAAACATTGGAAGACCTTCTACCAGTTCTTTCTTCTGAAGAATCATAAGATCATTATGGTTTAGGTGTCCATACTTTTTATTCTATAAATCTTCCATTGACATAGTTGTGGATGCCAATGTTTGATGATCCCCCCTTGAAACATCAAGCTTATATAGTCCTCCAACTCTAGATCCTCTTGCAATGATTTTGTAGTGATCTTGTATGTCATTCACCACACATTGGGACTTAAAAAAATCATCTTTTAGATCTTGATCTGCAATGGTGGATACAAAAAAATAATTCTTCTTTATGCCTGACACATAAATTACATTATGGATCTGTTTCACCTCACGAGTAGGTAAAGTCACAGATACATCTCCATACGCTTTAATTTCATGTGACCTATCATCTCCTAGATATATCTTATGAACAAAATTAATGTTTTCATGATATGTATCAAACCAATTCCTATTACATGAAATATGAATTGAAGCACTAGAATCAATAAACCCGGAATTAACAACATCAGAAACAAACGACTTGATATTTTTGAAATCATCACATACTCTAGATCCTTTATCAACACAACTTCCTAAATGTTTGTTATATTTGGACTCATTAAACTTCCTCCTCCTACAATCTTTAGCATAATCTCCAAACTTACCATAGTAGAAGCATCCTTCATTCTTCTTCACATTTTTGTTTGTTCTTGGTGGTGCCCTGCCATTGTCTTGTTTTGTATGTGGCTTTCCTTCTTTATTTCACCTCCATGGCTTTCCTTTGTAGGGTTGTTTATCTTTCTCCACCAATGTCAAATCTGAATTGTGATATTTTCTATTGAGATTCTTTCTATGCTCCTCCTCTTGCAAAAGAATACCTGTCAATTCATCAAAAGTAGGGGCCTTTTCCCTAGCTACAAGACAAGTAATGAACATTTGATATTCATTCAACATGCCATTTAATATGACAGTGACCAGGTCAGTACTAGAAATATTCTCACCAATATCTCCTAGATTATCTTTCAACTCTTTGATTCTAGAAAGGAATTTACTAATATTTTCATTCTCCTCCATCTTAATTGAAAGAATCTTACTCTTCAAAAATAATACATGATTTATGTCCGTTGTCTCATACAAAACTTTAAGTGTCTCGTAAGTTTCATGGGATGGTTTTTATTCCTTAATGTGTGGGATGATATTGTCCTTGATGGACATCCTCAAGAACGCCTTCTCTTTAGTCTCTCATCACTCCCAATCCTGAATTGAGGCGCTCGGGGAAACTATTTTTTCTTCATCTCCACATGTGTTTAACCAAACATTATATCCTTCCATCAACGTCTGCAACTTAAACTTCCAATTGGCATAGTTTTCCCCATCTAACTTATTTGATTCATTTATATATCAATCCGCCATATCTTTAAAAACACTAAAATCTCTTCAAAATGATCTAGGCTTTTAGAACCCAATGGAGAAACTCTATACTAATCAATAATTCAAATTGTGAACCCAATCACAATATTTATATAACTTATTTTACAAATTGAACACCATATCACATTACCCAATACAACCACAACACCTTGTTACTTAAGATTTTATATTCACATCACTCCCTTTGGAACTTTATCATAAAATAAACACTCTCTCAAATAAACACCATATTATCACAATGTCATATCAATTCAATTTTTTTTTTAAATTAAAACACCATAACACATTTTCCATGTCACCATTCACGTTTTAGATTCTTCAATATATCACTTTCCTCTCAAATCAACCACCAAAATTACCACAGCCATTAATTTTTAGTGAAATCAACCACGATAAAATTCAACATTTATAATATCACTTTTCACTAAAATCAACTACTGTAATTATCAAAGCCATAAAATACAACATCTATCAAACTAGAGTTAAAACTTTTATACCTTCACCTCTATTCAAACAATTTATGAAAGTGTCTCTCACACATACCTCAATCGCCCTTTAGCCTTTAGATTTGGGTTTTGATGGAAATTTCAATGACTCACCCTTTAAACTGGCATGATCTGAGCATCATTCTCCCAAATTACAGCTTCTCTTCAACAACTAACCAGTCTCGACACAACATCTCTCTTAAGCACAAGACGAAGAGCCTAACTCTTCCACAAAGACTGCAGATATCACACCAGCAAACATTTTGGCTTCAAGTATCTTCTCCATGCACAAAAATCAGCCTCATGACCCTCATAGATCTCAAGGCTATCACAATAGTCACAACTCACAACTCTCTTACAAATCGATAGTCAAAATTCTCTTACACAGGTCAACACACCTCACAGGCACTCACGGCCTTTCACAACGTGGACAACCCTCAACAAGCAGATGATCTTACACTCGGTTGCCTCACGGCCCTCACCTTTCTCTGATGCCAAATCAGAGAACTCCCCTACACACATCAAACAAAGACACGAGAGAACACACAATCAACTTGTCTATGGCATTACAAGAAAGGGTATATATACCATGGTGACATGAGCTACAATGTCGATTGATTTCAAGATCAATGGATAGAATTCTTCTTCCATATGTTTGTCGTTCTTCCAAGAAGTTACTGGAGTCAGTGCATTTAATGCACGCTTATCTCTATCAACTATGAGGCTAACTGATTGTTGAATCAATTGCTAACATTTACTTAGTATAATATCTTATTGTGTTACTTATCCACATATTTTTCAATAATTATGTATATGAAATCCATAATTATTAATTGTGTTTTAGAGGAGGAAATATATGTTTGTTTTGATAATTGAACATCATTAGTGGAGTGTCTAGAGGTCATTATGCGGAGAGAGCCATTAATCTTACAGTTCTAAGAAGTAGTTTTATTGGTCATTCTTGTTTTCTCAAGTGAATACAAAGTTAGAGCTTGTGTTAAGTGCTAGTTGTTAGCATGTACATAAAAAATTGTTCCACTTCCTTTAAATCTTATCAAAGTTTAATTTTAAATCCTATCAAAGTTTATTCTCCTTTTCAACATGGAGGATTAGATTTTATTGGGGAAATAAATCTACCTTTTCCTAAACAACATAGATGGATTTTAACTACTATTCATTATTTCACAATGTAGGTGAAAACAATTCTTATTAAAAAAACTTTTAATTCTGTTATAATTGTATTTTATCTCATGTTGAGATGCCAAGAAAGATAATTTTATCTCATTTTGGTTTTCCTAAGAAATATAATTGCTCACAATGAAAAGCTTCTACATCTGTTGCCATGATTGAAATTTTCCAAAACTATAACATTATCTTTGAACATTCAACCACTTGTTATGCACAAGGGAGTGGATTAGCTGAGTTTACTAACAAAAATTGGATTTTTCCAAAACTATAATATTATCCTTGACATTAGACGGTCCCTTATCTACAAGGGAGTGGATTGACTGAGTTTACTAACAAAATTTAATGAATATTACAAAACATTATCTAATAAGGAAGAAAAACTTTAATGAAAATTATCAATAAAAAAATTATTTCTTAAAATTATTTGATAAGAAAGGAAATTGAGTTTAAAATAAAATATGCATTGTGGGAAAATATGGTTAACACAAAAATAATAATTGATATTTCACTATTTCAATTGGTTTACTAGAGTGATTTCATATCACAAATCTATTCAAGAATTCGAGTAATGAGAATTCTAAGAAAGGAAATTGAGTTTAAAATAAAATATACAATGTGGGAAAACATGGTTAACAAAAATAATAATTTATATTTCACCATTAATAATTGATATTTCACTATTTCAATTGGTTTATGAGAGTGATTTCATACCACATATTTATTCAAGAATTCTAGTAATGAGAATTCTAAAGAAAAAATATTTTATAAGAAAGGAAATTGAGTTTAAAATAAAATATGCAATGTGGGAAAATATGGTTAACAAAAAAATAATTTGATAAGAAAGGAAATTGAGTTTAAAATAAAATATGCAATATGAGAAAACATGGTTAACAAAAAAAAATTATATTTTACCATTTTAATTGGTTTAATTTGATAAGAAAGAAAATTGAGTTTAAAATAAAATATGCAATGTGAAAAACCATGGTTAACAAAAAAAAAAATTATATTTCACCATTTCAATTGGTTTATTAGAGTGATGGCATATCACATATCTATTTAAGAATTTGAGTAATGAGAATTTTACAAAAAAATTCAAAAAAAAACAAATGATATGAAATGCATGTCAAAAAAAGAAAACAAGTAAATGAGAAATTATGAAAATATCAAGATAAAATGAAAAAACTCTTTTATAATAAAGCTAAAGATAGAGGGTTCACTATTAGAGATTTATTTTTAAACTAAAATGTAATAAACGAAAAGAAATCCAAGAAAGATGAAAATTTTGATAATCTTTTGGTTGAACCTTTCATTATTGAATAAAATTGAAGATCGAAATTTCTACTCACAAACTTGCAAAGAGAGAGTCTAGGAGTGTGACTTTTAATGGAGGTTTTGTAAAACATTTTTTTGTTTTACTTTTAATGGATGTTTTCTCAAACATTTTCTTGTTTATTGATTCAAAGAGATATATATTTATATGTAAATATTTTTTTATAGTTTGATTTTTTGATTTTTTTTTATGTTTTTCCTTTGTGTTAATGGAAAGTTTTTGAATTCTAAATTTTATTTTTTTTTATTGAAAGTTTTTGAATTTTAAACTTTATTTTTGTTCATTTTTTTTTAGATATTTTGTATATATCCTTTTATTTTTAAATTTTCTGAATTAGGTAATATATTTTCAAATAGAAAATTATTGAAAAAAATTTGAAAAAATCTAAATTAATTTTTTAAATTAAATTAAAAAAAAAATATTTTCTATTTCAAATTTTAACCTTCCCCATTGAAAAAATTTCGAAACTTAATTTTTATAAAAACAAAAATTGTTATGATGAATTATCATTATTCAAACAAAAGACGTCAGCAACTATCTCCGAATAAAATAAAATTTCAACGGTTCAATAGAAAGGTGGATGAATTGCACTCTTTCAATGTTAAATTTACAAATGGGAACATTGAGCACAGTGTGTCTTCTTCTACGAACACGTAACCATTTCACATTGTGCCTTCTTCTACGAGCACGTAACCATTGCTAGAATTATTGTCCCCCTCATATGTGTAAACAATATCAGTTTAAAAAAATTTGAAATGCTAAATAAAATTCATTTTTTAATAGGAAATATAATAATAATAATTTATTTTTAAAGTCATTGTCAAGCCACATCAAATTGGTGTATGAGATCCCTTTGTTTGTGGGACAAGGGATCCCTCTCCCCCAAGAATTTGACTAGTAAAGTCTACGGAGATATACATACCCTACCCCCCTCTGGATTTGAACTTGTGACCTCTTAAGATGAAACACATGTTCTTAACCATTAGGCCCACTCAGATTGTAATTTCAATGATAATTTCAGATATAACCACTGGGGATATAGACACTTGATGGTAGCAGAACAATCTGTGTGGGACCATGATAATTTCAATGGGAATATGGATGCTCACAATTAATGGAGCAACATACAAAAAAAAAAAAAATTAAGCATGTGAATTCTTAATCTAAAATTTCACAATTTTAAATATACTTCAGAGAGAATATAGATGATATTTTTTATTTTTTAACATTATCAAAATTTTAAATATATCTCATATAAAGAATATGTAACATCCCCCAACCCTCCACCAGGTTGAGCAAAGCTACCAACATGACCTTAACTTAGTCTTTAAAGCTCTGATACCATATTGTAACATCTCCAGCCCATCCCCAACCCTCCACCAGGTCGGGCAACGCTACCAACACGACCTTAACTTAGCCTTTAAAGCTCTGATACCATATTGTAATATCCTCGGCCCTCCAGAGGCCGGGTAATGCTACCATGCAGAATTTATAGCTTATATAATATACATGCATAATAATGAATTTAACACATTTAACATAGAGTTACTGCCATCATACAAACTTAAATAGAATTAACAACAATTCATACATGCAATGGAATACATGAAAACATACAAGCATCACAAAACATGCATAAAATACATAATTAAGCACAACAATGATACTTATCTTTTATCTGGAGTAAATCCACCAACTGCGTGCAGACCTTCCACGAATCTCCCAGCCTTAGACCTCGTTGCTCATCACTCTCAATAGTAAGTCACCCCCGAGCTGGGACTAAACTCCACTGGGCAAGGGAATTCTATGCTTGGCAAGGACAACAAGGAAGTTGCACAAAGAAACAGGAAGGATCTTTTATCCCGGGAGCCACTTACGCCTACAACCCATAAACCCTCATTCCCCACACACCTGCTCCACCCTAGGAGAGTACACCTTCGCTACTACAACTCCATCGGCCAGTACACATCACTTACCTTGGGCTTCAACAACAGGCTGGACCAAAAGTCTTAGAGTATTGTAGCTTCTACGGGAATCCCTTCCAGGAGAACTCACTTCCCATCAAACTCTCTCACCTGGGAGAGATACTCATAGGATTGACAACCTACTTCTTCAATTCAGCTCCTAAGCACTACTGCAACAACATTCAGCTAGCATATGGGTGATAGCAGCAACAAGAAACAATTATGGACACTGAAAATGGCAACAACCTAACACTAAGACACAACACGGCTCAGGCGAACACAAGGCAGCAACCCCAAATGGTTAAGGAACGAACTCAGATTTGTAGTGTGGATAAACATGGGTTCACAGGACACACAGATCGACTTTTCCCTCTCTGGTTAGTTTCTCAGATATGCGAGGTTATGCAGAGGGCATACACAGAGGCCCCAATGGGTTAGACGACGAATGGGAAATGGCAAGCAAACCCCCTTCCCATGAGCGGTTTTCTCAGCTATGCATAGGTAACCAAAGGTCAATGTCTGAGGCCAACGGGTTCAGGCAGAGGATGGAAGAATGCGGAGAAAACCCCCAACATGGTTTCAGTCTTGGTTTTTAACTACATGAGCCCAGTTCAACACCTGTCTTCCTGGAGGTCCATGCACTCCACTTAGCATACGTTCATTTTTCGAGGAACTTAGGACAACACTCGACATGCCAACCTTAGCCTTCAGGAATTAATAATAAAATATTATTCCTTTAGAGGTAAGCCCCCTAGCTTAGCCCCTAGGCTCAAACACTTAGCCTCCTCCCTTGCCCAACCTTGTGGAATCTTAGTCCCCCATCACTCTTCTTCATGGTCAGTCTACATGCAGCAGTGTTTATAGTTTTTATTAATGTTTTTCATAATTACATATACAAAAATCAGGCTCATTGGCCTTGGCATCTAGCTCACCAGCCTAATAAACACATAAGTATTTCAACTTATAACCACTTGGCTCACTAGCCTATAAGAAAAATTACAATTCAAAAGGGGCTCGACCTTGGGGTATTACAATCCCCTCCCCTTATTTTTGCACTGTCCTTAGTGCAACTTATTTACACAACATCAACAAGATTTTCAAAATCTTCAAAAAGATGCTGGTACTCTGTCTGCATAGCATCTTCATGCTCCCATGTCGCGTCCTCAGGACCGTACCAGGTTCACTGGACTTTTACAAACCCTATGGCTCGGTTCCAGAGCTGCTTGCTTTTCCGGTCCAGTAAACGCACCGGATGCACTTGCAATATGCCTTCTTGCTCCACCTGAATCACATTCCAATCAATTACATGATTAACATCAAGTATATATTTCTTAAGCAATGAAACATGAAACACATTATGCACAATCATGGATGCAGGAAATGTAAGCATATATGGAACTGGTTCAATCCTTTCTAGGATTTCAAATGGCCCACAAAATCTGGCTACCAACTTTGAACAGTTTCCCAGCCTCAGGGAGCTTCTATTGGCTTTCACTTTCAAAAAAACATGATCAACCACTTTAAACTCCCTGTGGATCTTGTTCTTATCAGCATAACTCTTCTGCCTATCTTGGGTAGACTTTAAATTCTACTTAATCTTCAACATTTGTTCTTCCATTTCCTTAAGAAACTCTAGCCCAACTACTGATCTATCAGTTGGATTATCTCAGTTTATAGGAGTATTGCACTTTCTGCCATAAAGTGCTTCAAATGGGTTCATCTTCAACAATGCTTGATACCCATTGTTGTAGGTGAATTCTACCAACTATAGGTAGTCTTCCCATTTAGATGGTTTTTCCATCACATACATCCTTAGCATATCTTCTATCACTTGGTTTACCCTCTCTGTCTGTCCATCAGAGTCAGGATGATAAGCAATGTTGAAGTTCATATTCATTTTGAACCCTTTGAATAACCCCTTCCAAAACTTTGAAGTGAACTTCGGGTCTCTGTCAGACACAATTGTCTTGGGAATATTGTGCAATCTTGCTACTTCTCTCATATAGATATCAACAACATTAGTTGCCTTATGAGTAGTCTTCAATGGAATGAAATGGGCATCTTCTGTAAGCTTATCCACCACCACCAGGATTGAATCATGTTGCTTGTCGGTTCTGGGCAATCCTGTGATGAAATCCATTGTTACTACCTCCCACTTCCACTCAAGAATGGGTAAAGGTTGTAGCAACCCTGTTGGGTGACTGTGCTCATCTTTAACCTTCTGACACTCCATACATCTGGCGATGTATTCTGTAATGTCTTTCTTCATACCTGGCCAAAAGTAACGGCTCTTGATTGCTGCCACATTTTTCTGATATCCAGGGTGCCCAGCATAAGGCACATTATGCATTTCATTCAAAATCATAAGTTTCAAGTCCTGGACATTAGGTACATAAATTATGTTCTTGTACAAAAGTATTCCATTAGCCTCTAATTTATAATTTTTCACTTTCTGTAGCATCTTACCATGTTGTAGCTTTGCTACCAACTCCATGTACTGCAAATCTGCATTTGCAGCTTCCAAAATTCTGCCCTTAATGTGAGTTTGGTACATGCTAATGATTATAGCATGTAGTTCATGCACTCTCCTGTTGAGTGCATCAACCACTTTGTTCTCCTTTCCTTTGATATGTTTGATATCAAAGTCATACTCACAAAGTAATTCTAACCACCTACTCTGCCTAACATTCAAGGTTGGTTGATCAAACAAATACTTCAGACCATTATGGTCTTTCCTCAATTCGAACCTCCTTCCCATGAGGTAATGCCTCCATTTCTTTAGAGCATGTACTATGGCTGCCAACTCCAAATCATGAGTTGCATAGATCCTTTCATGCTCTTTCAACTTTCTGGATTTATAACAAATTAAGAATCCATTATGACTGAGGGCTCCTCCCAATCCTTCCTTGTATGCATTTACACACACTACAAAGACTTCATTCGAATTTTCAATCCTCGTGATTGGAGCATTGGTTAATAGTTGCTTCAATCGCTGGAAGATTCTCTCACATTCTTATGTCCACTGAAACTTCTTCTCCTTCCTTTGCAAGGAAGTGATCGGGTGAGCTATCCTTGAGAACCCCGGAATGAACCTTCTGTAATAGCCAGCTAGACCCATAAAGGATCTGACTTCTGTCACATTCTTTGGCGCTGACCATTCCATGATGGCTTCTATCTTCTCAGGATCTACAACTATCCCATCCTTTGAAATGATATGCCCCAAGTAATGGATCTACTTTTGATAAAATGAGTACTTGCTCAATTTGGCATACAATTGGTGCTCTCTTAACACCTGCAACACCATCCTTATATGTTGTTCATACTCTTCCTCCGACTTCGAATACACCAGGATGTCATCCAAAATGAATATGACAAACTTGTGTATATATTCCCTGAATATCCCATTCATTAAACACATAAAAACAACAAGTGCATTCAAAAATCCAAATGGCACCACTGTGAATTCATAATGACCATACCTTGTTCTGAAGGCGGTCTTGTTGATGTCTTCATCCTTTATTCTTACCTGGTGATATCTTGGCCTGATATCTATCTTTGAAAATATCTTATCATCCTTCCATTGATCAAAGAGATCCTCGATCCTTGACAGAGGATACTTGTTCTTAACAGTCACTTTGTTCAACTATTTGAAATCGATGCACAATATCAATGTCCCATCTTTCTTCTTCATGAACAAGATTGGGGATCCTCAAGGTGACACACTTGGGCATATATACCACTTCCTCAAAATCTCTTCAAGCTACAATTGCAGTTCTTTCAGCTCTGGTGTACTCATTCTATAAGGATATTTTGATATTGGAGCTGCTCCAGGCATCAAGTTTACAGAAAAATCAATATCTCTTTTCGGGGGTAGTCCTGGTACCTCCTGGAATACATCCTAAAAATATTTTAATACTACATGGTCTTCAATCTTTGAGACCTCATCCTTAGATGCTTCCTCTACATGGACTGCAAATAATTGACAACCTTTTCTATAGAACTTCTTCAGCTGCATTGCTGATATTTCTCTGACATCAACTTCTCTGGGAATTCCTTGGACTATTCTCTGATTCCCTTCCTCATCCAAGCAAGTGAATGTCTTGTTACGACAGTCTAAGATGGTGTGGTGTTGGTCCAACCAATCCATCCTAATTAGATAGTCATAAGAACCTAAAGTTAAAACATTCAATTCATCCCTTGTGCTCAGTCCATTCATGTCCACTGGATAGGACTTAACCAACTCTGTAACCTTTCTCTTGGTTCATGTAGTCAGTTGCACTAACCAAGATTTTCCATGTTTGCTTCTCGACAATTGCAAACTTTCTACCACTTTAGGATATACATAACTATGGCTATCCCATGAATCAATTAAAATAGTAAAGGCATGGTTGTTGATCATACCTTCCACTTCAATCATGTGCGACTGATATTCTGCTTGTTTGTTGTCCAGGGCTGCGTAGATCCTTGGTACTCTACTGCCCATGTTCTCCACTATTTCTTCCTATTGAACATTGTGGAAAACTCTCACTTTGTCATTTTTGTGGGGGAAATCTTTGTACCTATGATTTCCTTTACAACCCCAACATTCCATAGGTGGTTGTCTTGGCATTTGTCCACCTACTTCAGCCTTCTTGGGCTCTCTAAAACCCAGTTGTCCTTGAGGGCTATTCCTGAAAAATGGTGGTTTGATTCCATTTTTCCTCTACTCCCTCTTAAAATTCTTCTTATCTTCGCAAGATTTTTGGAAAGTAGGCTTTTCTTTTTGCTAATCATATAAGCATTTTTCTCTTCTTATAGTTTCTTCCATAGTATTTGGGTCATCATACTGGATCTTTTCACTGATGGAAGGTGGCATTCCATTCACATACCTTTGAATTTTGACAGTCTCATCCTCTATGAAAGGAACATACTTCAACAGTTCCAAAAACCTTTGTTCATATTCATCAATGGTCATGTTGCCCATCTTGAGTTCAAATAACTCTTTCATCTTTCTGTCGTAGTATCTCTTAGTTAAGTACTTATTTTCAAAATGTCTCTTGAACTCCCTCCGAGTAAAATTCTTCTCTCTGACATGTTGTACTTGTACAAGCTACTCCCACCATATGGATGCCTTTCCTTTAAGTTGGTAAATGACAATTATTCCCTCTGCATGAGAAGAATAGTTCTGTAGTTGCAAATATTTCTTCATGCCCAACATCCATGTCTCAGCATCTTCATCTTTCTTGTGTTCTCCATCAAAAGTAGGAGGTTTAATCTTGGTTATTTCACCCTTTAGTTCATCCACTCCAAATCTCCTATGCCTTATGGTAATAGATGGGCTTGAACTACTGTGTGCCTCCTTATTGGAATGTTTTTGGGAGTGATGATGATGCCTGCTAATGCTTCTTGATCTTCTTTTCCTCTCAGAGTTCTTGCGACTACCTGCTTTTCTTGAGTCACTCTCCTTATCCAACTTCTTTTCTATTCTTTCCAGACTCTACATCAACTTTAAGTTGAATTTTCCTTGTTGATCCCTGGATTTCATGAGCTTTCTATTATATGCTCGGTGAGCCTGGGTGTCTTTCTGCAATTGTTCAATGATTTTCATCATATGCTCTTCCTTGTCCATCTCTCCTTCGTGCCCTTTGGATTTCGATTCTTCCACTCCTAATTGGACATCCATTCATTTTACTTCATTCTATGAACTGGAAGCATTATGTGCCTCCTCCATTTCTTTGCACTCTGTGGCACTTCGTTGTGGTCCTGACACTCGTTGAACTCTACAAACACGTGCATTCAATCGGAATTTGTCAGGCCATCAATCCTTAACAATTCCCATAGCATTCATAAACCATTCCGATTTAAGAAAAATGTTCATATTTCATTTTCTTTCCAAGATATTCTCTTCTTTGTAATAATTTTTGGGCACTAGCCCCTTTCTCTCAGTCCCCAACCCATGTGATCACGGGTCATCACCAAGCGCTAGGTCAAAAGATGCTTACTCGGGCCTTCAGCTTTCATAAATTTTCAAAGCACATCACAACAACTTTCTGAGTTTTGAACTAACGAACTCATAAAGTAGGGAGGATAAATGATCCACTACTACTCAAAATTCAATGACTGATACCCACTGTGAAACTTCTGTCATCGTAGCTTCGGGAATTTGGAGCTTCAGAACCTCAGGTTTCAAAAGATTTCACATTTTCTTCCTTCCAATCTCTGACTTCTGAACTTCCAGACTTCTTTACCCTTTGGGTCCACCTATTAAAGATGTCACCAAGCCAGGTGGTGGCATGTGGCGCATCTAGGAAGGTCCATGTCACCCTTGGAAACATCATCCTACCCCACCATGTCTACCCTTTCTCTTTGGAACTTTGGGCTTTGAAAGTTTTTGCATCATCACATCCCACTTCTCCTGATAGCCAAATTTCTGGACTCTCCCTAGATAATCGATGGTCCTTATCTCTCCTACAAATGACAGTCGAGATTCACTTCATGATTCCTTGCTTTGGAGGTTTTCACCTCTATTATCTTCAAATCTTTCGATTTGCGAATTTGAAATGATTCTCGCGACTAACCCGTGCCCAACTTCTCCGAGATCTAACAGTTGAGCTTCTCCCCTCAGATCTACGATGTAGATCTCTTTCGGGACTTCAAATTTTCCAGTTTCAGACTTTCTCTTATCTTTGCATCAAGCTTCACCGATGTCGCGAAGTTCGAAGGGCTTCTGGGCTAACCCTTCCATGCTTTATCCATATCTAAAGGTCGTAAAGGTTTACCTTTCCTTCTGAACAGATCCTATGGTTCACATTACTCGACAGTCCAATACCACTTATGTCATGGTTTTACGATACCACTACTCCTCCTGAGATTTGAAACACAACCAAGGAAACCTCTTGGCTCTCAAGAATGTTTCTGAGGTCCAAAATTGGTTCCTCTTAACATAATTTCCACTTGAAACCTTGGGTCCAATGACCCCTTATCCAACCCATCTAGGCTTAGTGTTGAAACCATCAGTCTGATACCATATTGTAACATCCCCAGCCCTCCACCAAGTCGGGCAATGCTACCAACATGACCTTAACTTAGACTTTAAATCTCTGATATCATATTGTAACATCCCCATCCCTCCACCAGGACAGGCAATGCTACCAACACGACCTTAGCTTAGACTTTAAATCTCTGATACTATATTGTAACATCCCCGACCCTCCAGAGACCGGGTAATGCTACCACAAAGAATTTACAGCTTATATAATATATATTCATAATAATGAATTTAACACATTTATCATAGAGTTACTACCATCATATAGACTTAAATAAAATTAACAACAATTCATACATGCAATAGAATACATGAAAACATACAAGCATCACAAAACATGCATAAAATACATAATTAAACACAACAATGATACTTATCTTTTATCTGGAGTAAATCCACCAACTGCGTGTAGACCTTCCACGAACCTCCCAGCCTTATACCGCATTGTCATCACTCTCGGTAGTAGGTCACCCCCGTTCTAGGACTAAAATCCACTGGGCAAGGGAATTCTAGGCTTGGCAAGGATGACAAGGAAGTTGCACAAAACACCAGGAAGGATATTTTATCCCAGGAGTCACTTATGCCCACAGCTCCATAGACCCTCATTCCCCACATGCCTACTCCACCCCAGGAGACACTACTACATATTGAAAATTTTGCGATGACTACTTGCGACGAAAGTACTCTTTCGTTGCAACATGCAAGAGAAAAAGTTCAAGTTTTTTGAATCCACCTTGTATTCGTCGCAATCTTGACACAAGTAGTTTGACCAAATTATTATGGTCAATGTTCTTCGCAAGAGAAATGACTATACTTTGTCAGTCACAAGAGCGATGTATGACTTAACCTTAAAATTGACCGTTAAAAATGACCTAAAATAAATAGGTAAATAAATAAATATTTTTAGGTCACTTTCGTCGCAATTGCAATGATAGTGACCTAAAATTGCACTATAAATATTTGACGATTTAAAGATGTTGCAACAATCTTGCTATAACAACGACGGTTCTGAAAGGGTATTTTTGTGCAGAAGAATGTCTCAGAATGTTATTAGAGGTGGGGAAAAAAGTAAAGTGGGTGAAAAGGGTGATGGTAGATGTTATTGCCCTTGTAAAAAATGTTGCCTCAGACCTCCCGTAAGAATTTTAATAGGAACAACTACAAAACATTGTAGGAAATATGGTCACATTGATGGCAGATCGAATGAATATCGTCTCGTGGTAATTAGCTATATATTCATTATCTTTTTTTATTTTGTCAATTTTATATAAAATTATATATATGTATATATATTGTTTGAATGTTAGTTATATTATACACTAATTTTGCATGATTGTTTGTAATTATAAATTTAGAGTTACCCTCTAACTTTCTGCAGAATATTGCACCAAGTATTAGTAGAAATGATGTTGTACAAGCTGAGGAACATCATCATGACCAAGCAAATGAGAATCTCATGGAAGAAGATGATGGGACAAATCAAGTTAATTATCCCATGGAAGAAGATGATGGGACAAATCAAATGATCCAAGATTTGTTTTCGCAGCCAGATAAGGATGGGGAAAATGTTGGTATTTATGATGAACCTCTATTAGAAATAGAAAATAAACGACTTTATGAAGGATCAAGAGAAAATCTTCTCTCCACTACATTGTTGCTAGGGAACTTAAAGGTTATGAATAATTTGCCGAACACTTGTATGATACAGATACTAAGGTATGTAATATGTTTCATCTCATACTATACATAAACATTGATTTTTTTTAATATGTTTTTAGTGTTAATTAATGTGTAAAATAAGAATGCAATTTTTACGATTAATATTCTTACATTAACTAGTTGTTTGTTATGTTGTATATTGTTAGGTGAATTTTTGTTACCATCGTCAAATATTTTACGTCTCACATATCGAGGTTTGCATGCCATTATGAAAGACATTGGAATAGATTATCAAACTATAGATGCATGTCCTTATAATGACCATATTATATATTATGGACAACATGCTTCGAAAACCAAATGTCCGCAATGTCTTATCAATAGATATCAAATTGATCAAGTAACAAAAAGGGTGCCTCGAAAGGTTCTTCGTCATATTCCCATAATTCCATGTTTGCAACGATTGTTCAAGTGTGAAAGCATGGCACAATTTATGGATTACTATGCACGTAATAGAAGTGGAAATGGTGTTCTTTGAATGCCTCTCGATGGTTCTACATTTAGGTAAATTGAGGAAAAATGGGCAAATTTCAAAGATGAACCTCGTAATGTTAAGATTTCATTGGCAGCTGACGGTGATAATCCATTCGGAGAGCTTAGGTATATTTACTCAGTGTGGCCTATTTTTGTTATCAACAATAACATTCCTCCTTGGATGTCAATAAAAAGGGAGCACATAATGTTGAGAATGATTGTTCAAAGTATTTGTTTACATTAATTTTTTGAATTTAACATTTTCATTTGTTTCAATTTTTGCATAATATCTTTTGTTTATTTATTTAATTATATATATTACATGATATCATTCCTTTAGTAATTATGTGTAATTTCAAACAAATATTAGGTAAGTACTAGGTTAAAGATATGAATGTATATATCGAGCCTCTTATAGACGAGCTACTAAAGTTATGGGTTGGCATCACAATGTATGACATATGTAAACCAATCGGGGAGATTAAATTTAAATTTTGTGGAATACTCTTATGGACAATTCATGATGCCCCTGGACTAACACATTTTTGTGGTATGTATAAGCATTCTAATATTGCTCTTTAATACTATATAATATTTTAATGTTATCATGGTGCATGTTTACTTTTTAAATAATCTCATTGCATAATTGACATTAATCCATTTGTTGTAGGTCTTCAAACAAAGGGTAAATTTTCATGTCCAGTTTGTGGTCCTAAGATGAAGTATCGTCATTCAAAAAGTTTAGGAAAGATGGCGTTTGATGAGTATGGGCACATTCTTCCTAAGAACCATAGGTATCATACTACTTAAAAACATATTTTCAATGGGAAAGAAGAGACTGGTTTAAAACCACGAAGAATGACACCTCACCTATGGAGGTTGGAATATAATATAAATCGTCAAGGTACTCAATTTCATAATGTATCGTAGATCATGTAATGTTTTGAATGT
>ML850926.1:17380-31528 GCA_009831015.1 Picea engelmannii
AATTTGCATTAAGTGAAGGTTTTTGTTTCCATCTTTCTGTTCATTTTTACTTTCATCTTTCAAACATCACTAGTTTCACTTTCATACCCTTTGACATAAGACAAGCCATAAAATTAATGCTAAATCTAAAATTCATTATACTTTTATGTTTGTAGGGTTAACCAACTAGTTCAGGATTAGGGCCTTGGATTAGGTTGAAGAGGAAACTCTTCAAGGCCATTAAAATCAAACATCGGAGTCTGAGTTAGGGAGTGTCCAAGTCCAGTATCGTGAAAGTTATCTGGGACCCCCCTCTAACACAGGGGATAGACACAAGGTCATGTGCAGAAAGGTAGCGGAGATAACCCCTCCAAAGCTGGACCAATCGTAGTGGAGAACACATATAGAGGGCTTGTCTTGGTATTCCGTCGATTTCATTTGCCACGGAGCTTCGTGGGTCTCGAATCCTTTCAAGGTCCTCAGTTGTCTTCCGAACCACTTTCTCTTGATACCCTTGATAGGTTTCAGGCTTGATACCCTGCTCATTGTGGTCTACCCGACTTTTGATTGTACCTGCCTAGTGACTGTTCGCACGCTGGCAACCTAGTTGCCTATCTTTTTTAGGGACATACATAGGTGACTGTGAGGGTATACCGCAGTACCTAGGACAAACATTGGGCCACTCTTTGCAGAGTATACCTAGAGGGTGCTTCCGTGTTCGAGTTTCACTTGCACCGGTAAGTTGCTCTAGTGTTGATTGTTGTAACTATTCTTCCAATTAATTTAGTGTTTGTCTGTCTTATCTTATAGGGACTTTTTTAGTGTGTGTTGTTTTTGAACAACTAGAATGCCCTAGAGTGTTTTTTATCTTCTCACACAGTGGAGGATCATGAGCTCTTCCGGTCACGAAGGCTTCTTGGCCTGTCGCCGGTTACACTGGAGCCACCCTCGCCATCACTAAGGTGAAAGATAGACCAACAAGGGTCCTTTGAAGCGAACGGGTCACAAGAAATTGTGCCCGACCAACATCCAGAGGAATCGACCGTTTTAGACCTTGGAGAAAAATATTTTGGTCTATTTGAAACCTCCACCAATGATATTTCAACACCCACCATCGTACTGGTTCATCCTTACGAGTGATAGACAGTGTCTCATGCAGCAATGGAAACAAATGTTGTTACTCCTTCTAGGAATTCTTCAATTCCCATTACGATTGTCACCACAGGAGAGTTTCCACCTCCTAACCCACCGTCACTGGTCTGAGCCACCATGGTCTCGACTGCCTCTACATCACACAATGGTCCGATCTCATCTCTGGCGACATCCACAACCCATTTCACACCAAGTGCAACAGGCCCTCCGTTCTCATACGGGATGCCTAGTTTAGGTACAAGTCCTGTACTTTCCTACTCCACTTCACAGACTTTAGGTCTGGGGGCAGGGAGCTCTAATGCTCCTCTGCAAGGCCACATAGGGGGCACTTCCACTCCCTTTAACACTTTCCCTTACGGAGGAGGTCATATACCTCCTTCGTCCCCTTCGCTCAGTGGCACACACCAGCCATCCGTTGGGCCGCCCGCACACCATAGTTTATTTGGAGTAGGGATTCAAGGACCACCTTCGCATAATATGCTGGTAGGTTCGACACCATTTTCTTTGTTTGGTGTGTTTGGTAACAATGCCTTCTCGTCCGTTGATTTCTCGACTGGGGGCAATCCCAGTTTCCGACAACCTATTCCTATGCAGGGTACTATTCCTGCACAGGGGGCACACCCAGGAACTTCTTCCGCATCAGGGCCTTGGAATTCCTGGCAGGGATTCGTTCCCTCATCAGCAATGCCGATCTGGGGAAATTATTTTCACAATCAATGGAACCCCAGACAAAGTACTATGCCTATCCCCATGGGACCGACATGGGGCAATCCTTCCCAAATTCCTTCGAATGTAATGCATGCCCAACCATTTATGTCCTATTTTGGAAATTAGTCGATGATGTCTCCTCACACACAAAATACATATGCTGGCCATGGCCATGGTTTTTACTAGAACCCAGGCCAATAGTTGAACTTTTCTTGGCAACCTGATGCCAGCCAAACTCTAGGCCCCTTTTTCCCAGGTTATCACCAACAACCCAAACTACCCTTCCTGGCAACCTTGCATTTGCCAGACTTGACAAGGTTGTTGAATGACCCTATCTATCACGATCCTCATTGGCCTCCTATGCCGACGAAGTTTCCTTCGGACATCCCAAATTTCAAGGCCAAGACTAACGAAGATCCAGGAGATCATGTGACTACCTTCCATCTTTGGTGCTCATCTAACTCATTGAAAGATGAATCCATACAGTTGTGATTGTTTCAATGGACTCTCATTGGGAGTGCCGCAAAATGGTACATTAAGCTCGATCGCTCAAGATACTCTTCCTTCGGTGAACTGGCGATGGCTTTCCTAAACCATTTCCAGTTACCTGTGAGATACGACGCTGGCACCGAATTGCTAGCCAATTTCTCACAAACAAAGAGGACCATATCTCTGACCACATCCGAGAGTGGAGATGCTGAAAGAGTTTAATTAAGGTACCAGTCCCACCAAAATTCCTTTTTGAGTGGTTCCTTAAGTCTTTGGTCCCACATTTATCCAAAGACATCGCGACGTCGGGAGTATTTTCCGAGGAAGACGCCATCATGAGAGCTCAACAACTTGAGCTAATCTATTCTTAGTCTGGTTTATTATACGAGATCTTGCCAGATGCGTCATGCTCAATACTTGATAAAACCAGACAGAGAGCTAGACCACATGCTGATGGTATTGTTGGTTCAACACAAACAAAGCCCGCTGAGAAATTGACGAAGCAGTTGTAGCAGTTGTCTATACAACGCACAACGGCCAGCCAAACTACAGCTTTGGCTACTCCCCCTACCAAAACGTCGGATGTACACACAGTGCAATCAGCTAATCCAAAGGCCACCCAACAGCCTGAAGGAAAGAAAAAGAAACAAAAGAAGGGTAAGGGGGATAAAAAACCTATCGATAATGCTAGCGGGGACACGACTGAGAAATGAAAGGCGAGGTATCCATGCAACTTGTGCATGGAAGACCACCCGAACCATCTATGTCCTTGTCTTGCAGAAGCCCAAAAGTTTGTGACGTAGAAACAACCTGTTGTGTTAACCAATCCATTTCAACATGGGAAAAATCTAACCCAAGCCTCTGTAAGCATGAAAGGGGGCAGCCAAGGACCCTCTCCGTCTTCAAACAACCTCGCATCCACGAATGTATATATGGTGAAGGGTGATGCTTTTATATCGACTAGAGTGCATGACTATAGTAAACCAAGCACTTATGAGAAGAGAAAAGAAGCTGAACTCCCATCTCTTCCTCTAAAGATTGAGAATATGTTGGGAAAAACAATGGCATGCATCCCCAAAGGCACGTTCAAAAAATCTTCTCACAACCCAAATGCAAGGGCCGCCCAAAACTATTCTGTGGTGGAAGATTTATCACAAACCCCTTGTGCAATGTCCACTTTGGAGGTCCTCCAAAGTTTCCCTTCCCAGAGGAAAGCCTTGTTAACCGCTTTAGGATCTACAAAGACATGTAATCCGGGTACAATCATGCTGGATACAACCAACCTAAAAGTTCATCTTCCTTGCCACGTAGCATTTCAGATAGTATTGGCTTATCCCACGAAAAATTTTACTCAGAATATCTTCCGCGCGGTGGTTGATAAGGACACCTCGACATGCGTTATGTCATTGGCATGTTGGAAGGTCGTTGACCAGCCCGTTTTGTCTACATCACCTACTCTTCTTACTGCTTTCGATGGTCGTTTGTTCCATCCACATGGTATCATTCCCTCTTTCCCAGTGCATTTGGAAGGGATGACCGTGTGTGTCGAGGTAGAGGTAGTCAATGCGCCCCTCGAATATAAACTCTTGTTAGGGAGGAGTTGGACTTATGTCATGCAAGTTGTGGTTGCTACAGTTTTTTGGGTCTTTTTGTTTCCACACGGGGGTTGGATTGTGACCATCGATCAATTGTATTTCTCCAGACTTGACCCTTCATTGGGGGCATCCACGGTCCCGATCATTGATAATCCTCAACCAGGCATGGTCAACGTAGGGGTTGGTTTGTGCCCACTTTGATGGGTACCTTTGATTACCCTCCCCCTCAAGGCGATATCAAGTTTATATCCAGTCACCATAAGGTTGAGATTTTCCAAGTTTCTTTGTTCCGCACGACTTACTTCAACGATCCATGGATAATTCCTTCCCCATTGGCAACGATGGATGGGACAAGGCACCTGGGCATGTCCATGCCCTTGTACAAAGTTGAAGTAGCGTACTCTTTAGTCCAACAAAATTCAGCCAATACAAATCCAACTCTTGCACAAGAGTTCGATCCACTGCTAGAGCCTATTTGGGCTCAGGGTTCTCTCACTGACACCGATTCATTAGACTTAGTCTTTCCCTCTGATGAAGCTATAATTGAAGCAATGACTAGTCCGGACAAACCCTGGGAAGATCTGCATCACAGATCATACTTCCTCCAAGAGTTAAGCAGAATCGAAGCTGGAGAATTCACCTTGACTATGATGGGAGATAGGTCTTGTCTTATTAATCCCTTAGCTACACACGAGGTTTATGTTGAGGGTAATATGGAAAATATCATTGAAACCTTATCGATCAATATCTCCCAAAACCCTAGCATCATGGAGAATGTTTTCGTTGAAGCTGACTGCTCCCCCAAAGAGATTCAAATCTACACAGATCTTTTTAAAGAATTATGTGATGTTTTTGCTTGGTCTTATAAGGAAATGTCGGGCATCGATCCAAAAATAGTTGAACATGAAATCACAACGTATCCAGAGGCCAAGCCTGTCCGGTAAAATATTCGTCCAGTTAACCCCAAGAAAGCAGCAACCATTAAGGTTGAGGTTGAGAAACTGCTAAAATTTGATTTTATCTATCCTATCCATTTAACCCAATGGGTGTCAAACCCCGTGCTGGTCAATAAAAAATAAGGCACAATTCGTGTATGTACAGACTTTCGTGATTTGAACAAGGCCTGTCCCAAAGATAATTTTCCCACACCATTCATTGACCAGATCATTGATGAATGTTCCGGTTGTGAGGCCTTCTCTTTCATGGACATTTTTTCGGGATATAATCAAATACAAATCAAACCCGAAGACCAGCACAAAACGACATTTATTTGTCCTTGGGGTACATTCGTGTATCATAAGATGCCTTTTGGTCTCAAAAATGTCAGAGTGACCTTCCAGTGGGCCATGTCTTTTGATTTCCATGACCTCAAGCATATAGTTGAGTCCTATTTAGATGATTTAACATCTCAATCTCGCAAGAGAACGAATCATCCCACACAGCTCCGACTCATCTTTGAGCGTTGTCGCTACTTCCAGATTCGCTTGAATCCAAACAAGTGCATATTTTTCGTAACATTAGGAAGTTTGTTAGGTTTCATAGTGTCAACAATAGGGATCATGGTCGATCCTCTCAAGTTTGAGGTAATAATTCGGTTCCCCCCCCACGAACAATCCTCCAACTTCAGAGTCTACAGGGCAAGGCTAATTTTTTAAGACGCTTCATCGCTAACTATGCCAAGATCACCAAGGTATTTATGCGCTTACTTAAGAAAGACGTTCCTTTTTATTGGGATGAGGCTTCTCAATGCTCTTTCGCCGCATTGAAACATGCACTCACAACTGGTCCTATGCTCCAGCCACCTAACTATAACAAGGATTTCTTATTATATCTAGCTGCAGCAGAGTCAACCATTGGCATGGTCTTAGTTCAGAAAGATGACTTGTTCTCAGAATATGTCATCTATTACCTAAGTCGAGGCCTCATAGGACCGGAACTCAATTATTCTCATATCGAAAAACTTGCGTTGGTAGTAGTCCATGCTATTCAACGGTTCCGTCATTATGTTTTGTTTCACAATACCACCGTCATTGTTGTCGTGAATCCATTTCAGTACATGTTGACATAAAGGGTAATATGCGGAAATATCAATAGATGGATAGTCGTCCTACATGATTTTGACTTATATTTCATTTCAGCGAAATCCAAAAAGTCACTGGTCTTCGCAGAACTTATTTCGGAACTTCCGGTTGAGTCAGGTGATCTTCTGCCCGAAGAGTCGCCTATCATAGGAGATATGTTTTTTATCACCTCTTCGGATCCTTGGTATGGAGATATACTTATCTATCTCCATATTTTGAAGTGCCCCACATTTTCTTCTCATGATGAGCGTCGATGCATACACCATTAGGCTAAGAATTATCTCATACTCAATGATACATTGTATCGGAGAGGTGTAGACTGCATCCTACGTCGATGTCTCACTCACGAAGAAGTAGTTATCGTGCTTAATGGTTTCCATACTGGAGCCTGTGGCGGTCATTTGTTTGGGTTGGAAACATCCCAAAATATTCTACGAGCAGGTTACATCTAGCCGACACTTATCAAAGATTGTATCGAATCGGTCAAGAAGTGCCACTCGTGCCAAATATTCTCTCGGAAGATGAGGGCACATCCCAATCCCATGTTTCCTGTCATCATAGTTGGTCCTTTCACCAAGTGGGGGATTGATTACACTACATGAAACCCTCCTTCAACAAGGGGGCACCGCTATATCATCGTAGTTGTAGATTACTTCACAAAGTGGGTTGAAGCTATGCCAACGTTTAAAGATTATGGAGAGACTGCAACTCTCTTTTTATTCAATCAAATAATAGCAAGGTTCGACGTCCCGAGGGAGATTGTCACTGACCATGGCAGTCACTTTCAGAACCAGATGATGACTGAGTTAACATCAAAGATTGGGTTATGGAAAGAACATTCATCACCCTACTACCCCCAAGAAAATGGTCAGGTGGAAGTTGTAAACAAAACTCTTAAGACCATTCTACAGTGAACGATCAACTCGGCCAATTCAAATTGGAATTTGATGT
The DNA here is from genome assembly GCA_009831015.1 of Picea engelmannii. Lineage (NCBI taxonomy): Eukaryota > Viridiplantae > Streptophyta > Pinopsida > Pinales > Pinaceae > Picea > Picea engelmannii. The sequence continues at coordinate 24,336 of ML850926.1, forward strand.
TATACTCGACATTATGGGCTTACCGAATGTCTGTTAAGATTGTAACTGGTTTGTCACCTTTCCAACTCGTTTAGCGGCTAGAAGCAGTCTTGCCTATCGAATATCAAATCATGTCCCTAAAGTTGGTAGTACAATTATTGCCAGACACTTCTCCACTTGAATAACGGTTAGTATACCTTGAGCATCTCAATGAGAAACGTTGTGATGCAGCCCTGGCCAACGAGGCTCACAAGCATAAATTCAAGTGTCAGTATGATAAGTTTGTTCGTCCTCCGATTTTCTTTGAAGGTGACCTTGTTCTGGTCTATGACCAAGATAAGGACCCCCTGGGGGCAGGAAAATTCAAACCCATTTGGTTCGAACCTTTCATCATAAAAGAGGTTTTAAAAAAGGACGCTTATCGTCTAGTTGACTTTGAAGGGAATGATTTTGAGGATCCTAGAAATGGGCTCTACCTCAAGAAGTATTACTCATAGGTAGGTCACCATGGGTAACTTTTTGTAACATATGTATAGTCTTTGTACTATTACTTTCTAGTTTCTTTTAGTGTTATGGACGTGTCATTGATGTTATATTTCATCACTGTGGTAGATGTCAAGTGATTCTGAGGTGTTCATTCGGTATGCAGACGGTGCTAGCCGACACACTCGGAGGCTTGCCTCCACAACTTGGGTAATCTTTACACCTCAAGGCTAGTTATTATCTTTCGGAGGTATATGCTTAGGTGACACCACAAACAATGTCGATGAGTATAGTGTAGTTATTGAGTTTCTTCGTGATGCTTTGTCATTTGGTATCTCTCATCTTCGGGTATATCTCGACACTCATCTGGTTGTGTCTCATTTAAACAGAGTATACCGGGTTCATGATCTGACTTTACATCGACGATTCCTTAGGGTATGTCTCTTAGAACGAAACTTTGATTATATTACATATTTTCATGTTCCTAGGAGATTAAACCAAGTTATAGATACTCTAGCTAATCAAATTTTAGATTGGCTTCTTGCACACATATGAAAGAACATTCACATAAACATGTAAATACATTTTTTGCACACATGATCCATAAGACACAAAAGACATAAAAATCCATATATAATATCATAAAGTAACCAGAGTGCACAAATGGATGCAAGTGCCTCAAAAATATGACCAATAACGAGTCACAGGGCTTATGCCCTCAAAAAATATATACAAGTAGTGCTTGTGGCACGTGAAATGTCTAACTAAGGTCAGGGCCTGTGGGCCCTGTTATATTGATCCACAGCGTTGGCTAAACGCCGAAACAACCGGACCCATGTCCGTGGTTCCCCCACTACATGAGGTTGCATAGATGGTGGCAGGTCCTCAATCTCTGCCATAGGGACCGTGCAAGTGAGTGCAGTAAAGTTCCACTCGACTCATCTCAATACCCTCTCAGCCTCCCCGGTAGGAATATATCCTGCTACTGTTGGTCCCCCTGCGGTGGTAGGTGCGGCCCCTGGTCAAGGATGATGTTGGTTCCTCACATAGTCAGCCTGTCGCACTGATCCCACATCTGCACACAATGAACAGATATCCATCAAATACTCTAGCATAACAAAAAAATGATATATATAACAAAAACAACATAAAAATTACATATGTTCAACAAACAAACAAAAAAGTGATGGATACTTATCCATCTCTCCTCGCTCCTCACCAGGAGGTACTGGTATCTCAGGATCCCTCGAAAATCAATCCCTGCATAAGAGTAATCCTTGATAATTGGGATCTGTCGCGATAGCCAGGCGAATAAATCATCATCGAAGGACTCATTAGTCCTTCCACCACCCTATCATGGTAGCAATACTGTCCATCTACACATACTAGGAAGAGAGGCATGATGTCCTCGTACCACTACTCGAGGACTAAAACTCAGAACTCTCTCAAAGAAAAACGAGCACAGAACGGTATTGAACCCAAAGTTCCTCTATGTCTGCAAACGACAATCTGTCAACTGCCTCTTCATACACTCAAGCAATGTGGTACTCCAATCAAATATTTGTGCATTTAAGAACTGGACTGCACAGTTCATCTATGCAAGGGACACCTGATGTAGAGCCGCAGAACCAATGATTCACCCAATACGAAACACTATCATTTGTAGTGATAAGTTAGTAATCTTGATTATGGGCACCTGTGAGCTCGAGCGGTCTGTATTAGCCTCATAGTAAATACCTATCAATTCTGCTATGTTATGCGGCTCTGAAGGAAAAGTCTGGAAGTTGACTAGTTCCCCTCTCCAAGAGAGGCCAGTCAAAAAATAAATGTCCTCGGTCGTGGGCACCAGTGACTGCCCCTCTAACATAAATGCCTTTGCATCCTGATGCCAGTAGTAAACCAAGGCATTCAATAGCCTAGGTTGTGCCTGCATAAAAGGACATAAGAAAAACTTGAGTAATCCACATTGCATCAAGGCAGCCACAACATTGGGGTCTTCCCTGACCAACTCACTAATCTCTTCATGCTCTCTTTCTCTCTAGTGGACATACGTCCTCCAAAACACCAAGGTTCAAGAGGGTTAACCCTTGTTTTTTAATTTTTTTTCATTCAAAAAGAGGGTCCACGTGGACTGTAATACTGATAGTCACGTGTACACATGTACAGGGTTTACTTTGCCCGAATGTACATGCGGCTTGTCTCGAGACAGCGCGTGTGGACCTAGGGCCGACCTTTTAAACAAAAAGAAAGACTTACAATGCAATATAGGAGAGTTTTTACTTACTTGGTCCAGATAGAATTTCGTTTCGTCCACTATAGCTCCTAGAATCACCACTTTTATCAAAGGGGTTTTTTTGGCTCCAGAGTCAATTTCCAAATCAGCAATGGTGATAATGAGCTGCCAGCTTCTATTTATAGAATTTTTGGCCTCTTTTTGTCACATTTTTGGCCTCCCTTATCATTTTCTTTAAACCAAAAACCATTTAGAGCAATTCAGGAGTTTCATGGGAGGGATATGATCGGGTATCAGGACAATTTTTTGGAGTTTAGGGTAATTTTCGACGGTCCATGAAAAAAAAAATTATGAGGATCAACGAGCATGTAGGTTAGGTTTCTACCCTGACTTTTGTATCTCGTTGTCTTTTTCCTTTTCCATAGGATCCCATCAGGTTGCGACATGAAACCATCATAGTTTCTTTAGAAGTGTCGTGACTTGGTGGTAGAGCTTACCGGAACATGGATGCACTAGGTAGATCCTAGTTGCATTATGGTATCCATGTTGTCTCTAATCATTGTAGGCTCAGGAGTCCTTGTTGTTTTTCCTGATTACGAGTTTGAGCCTCATTTGCATGATTCCTTTTCACTCTTGACCTCACCCTCGAGACTCCCAAAAGATATAACGGGTCTTCTTTTAAGCCCTTTTTAGACCCTCTAAACATGAAAAGATTGTCGAGCGATCTTGTGGCCTTTCACGCTCATTAAACTGAAATTTGAAGTCACGTCTGTCCGGCGGTAGTTTACCCCTTTTTTGGTCCGGACGGTCAACTGTACGAACAAAGGTATACTCTATGGAATTTCATTTATCCAGAAGAGTACCCTTAGTTATAATTTTACCCCTTTTTCGGGCTTGAGGGACTAAACTTATGAAAAAGGAACCCCCTCAGAGTCCATAGTTAAGCTCTTTTCAGAATCCCTAAAATTGAAAAGATCGTCGAGTGACCTTATTCTTTCACACTCATTAAACTAGTCTAGAAGAACATTCCTAAAGGAGTCCATAGTTAATCTTTTTTCAGACTCCTTAAAAATGAAAAAATGGTCGAGTGATCTTGTCCTTATCACACTCGTTAAAATGGTTTTGAATAGACATCTTGTCAGTGCTAGTTTACCCCTTTTTTGAACCGACTAGACTATGTTAAAAAAAAATACCCCAATGGAGTCTCCTTTTACATTTTTTCGGACTCTCTAAATATGAAAAACCACTGAGCTTACCTTCTTTGGTCTTGTTAAACTTACATCAAAGGACATTACCATTGTGTGTTTTATTAATCACATTTGCATAACCATGTCTTTGGCCTAATGTCGGCTCCATGTTGCTCTCAACTGAACCATCTAAAGCATGCCTCATACGCAAGCCCTATAACATTTTGCCTCTATGTCTTGACACCTTTGGCCCCTGGAGGATTTTTTCCGAGTGTCCTTTTCTTTCATATGTCTCTTTGACCTGAACATCCCTGTGTTCCGTGCACTTGGAACTAGTATGTTTGCGACACTTGATTCTCCTTTTTAATGTAACATTCTTTTGTTCTTTTTCCAAAATTATTGAAAAAGACAAAAAAATCAAATATACCCCAAAAAGAGGAAGGGAAAAGTATTTTCTTTATTGGCAGCATAATGAGTCGCCCTTGGAAAAATAACATCTGTCCATTTGATCATCAAACCCTGGGATTTAATATGACCTTAGGAAGCTTTTCTCACTACATAGAGTTGTGTTCTCCTCCGTTTGGTTATTCTTCCAAACATATGGAGAGTTTGCGTTGCCTCCTGCCTCGTAAACTTATGTTAATGTCATGCTGCCTGAGTCTCATCATTTGTTGTGTTGTTGTCCAAGGGAAGTTTGTCACCAAGCCTGAGTCAGCCCCTTTGCAGTTTGTCTCTTGCCCTCATACCCGAGCATCCTGAATGTCCAATCAAGTCCTTGTTCGGAATCAATGAAGCCTTCAGTCTGATCATCAAGATTATCTAGTCCATGACCAACAAGCCGTCGAATACCTTTGGGTAGTAAATTCGTACACTCATATTACACTCCTACTCGAGTTTTGAATATTTTTTGAAGTTGTTTCTCGAGCTCTGAATATCTCATCTCTAGCCATCAGGACGTATTAGCTTCTAGAATATGAATACTCTATATGTATATATTTTTTATTTCGAGATGTAGCTCCATTGTGTATTGTTCATGGCTACACTTTATATAGTTATTTGACATGGATCTACATTGTATTTGATTGGTAGCCATGATTCTGTTTTATCCTGAGCATGGGTATGCCTGCCTCGGTGAGACATTTTCTATTTTGCAGATGGCGCCTCCCAATTCCTGGTCTCTAGGCTCACCTGTTCGGCACATCAGTAAATATTGGTAATGTATTTTCGCCATCAAATGCTCTTATAACCTCACACATTAGGGGGCATTTTTTATAACCCTAATTTTCACCAGACATGCTTACTTGGCATCATGTCATTTCAGATTCCTTCTTTGCCAAAACTCTACTGAACAACTCTTTAAAAAACCTCTTTTATAAGGGCCCACATTCCCTACTCCATTACTGCATGAATGTACACGCTAGCTAACCTAAAACAACCGGCGTGTACCTACAAAAGCACGAAAAAAAGAAATTTGTCGATGGAACACACAACTTTGGGTGAGTTAACTAAAAATCCCAGCCATGCATGGCCAAGGGTTCATCCAAATACCTAGCTTCTTCTAGCCTATAAAAGAAGGGTCAGGGGTCCCATTTGGAGGAGTTGAATAATAGAAAAGAAACTCTACCCAATTGCACATTCCCATTGTCCCAACCCTTTAGCCATCCTTGTGCAAAGAGAGATATAGAGAAAAGAAGTTGGAGGACATTTGAAGAGGAGCCCGGGATTAGGTTCGTAGAGCGATGGCCGTTCTCGACATTGTAAGTTGATTCATTAAATTTAATAATAAATAAATGCTTTTCCCATCCCACTATATGAGTTCTTCATAGTTTAGTGAATATATGTTTGAATCTCTAATCCATTAATATGTAGAACAAATGCATGTAGAGTTTGTTGCTTGTTTTGTACGCAGGTCAGTCTTGGGAGGATAGTTGCTAACAAGCAATCAAGCGTGAAGAAGGATTGACATCGAACGTCCAGAACAAGGTATGTTCATTTAACCATGTATTTTATTAAAAGAAATGGGGATTAGGTCTGGGATGACAATAGAAAGTAGGATTCTTTTGGTCTTATCTGCATGCATAATATAACCCTAAATGTTAGTCTGTAGGGGGATTTCCCACCACAATACCTGTCTAAGCCATGTAAAGTGGATGAAGTGGTTGGGGTCAAGACTCAAAGGGCATAGGGATCATGACATATAAGGGGCTATAGTGTATCATTCATGGGTGTCTGTGTAGAGGGTGTGTGGTACCTTCGTCCACAATGCACTATTTCCAAGCCAATCAATTTGCATTTTATCTTTCTTTCTTTATTTTATTTCAATATAGCATAAGGAGAGGTTGAAGGTCACTCCCCTGGAGTGGTGACCAAGTGGTGGAAATGTCACCCACAAACAACTAATGGAAATGAGAAGGTTGGCTCGCGATGATACCCCCTTTCTCTCAACCATGTAACTGAGAGCCATTACCCTAGTTTGGTGACCAGGTGAAGGTAATTCCATACCACTATATATTCATGGACGTGATAGGTCGACTCGTGATGATACCTCTTATCCTTCAACTAACCTTTTAAGAATTCTTTGTTATATTGTGGGTCCCCTTTATTCAAAGATAAGTGTTTCATTGCTTTTGTGGGTGATCCCTCGGAAAATCATTTGGAAGGTTTATACAAGGCTTTTATCTTTTACCCAACATCAACCTCTCTGGGCCTTCAACCCCTTCTTCCCATAGAATGAGGGACAATGCCTTCTTGGGTCAATACATCCTAAAATCCCAAGAGATAAGGAAATAGAATGGAATAGTGATGGAAAGTTGTAAGTATGGTCGGGGTATGATGGATAATTAAGGGAGTTCCAAGTAGAAAACCCATCCCCAAGGAAAACCACTTACCAGGGCACAATGTCAACCACCAAGGTGAAGCAGGGCAAAAGGCATAATGTCCAAGCACATATCATGGAATCTAGAGCAATCTAAGATAGAACATAAGAAAATGGCTTAAATTTTGAAATGATTCTCACCACAATACTAACTTGTACCTCATGGAGTAAGGCCCACTGCCTTCCAGAAGCCAGCTGGTGTGGTGGATGCCATATGCAAACCTGTGACCATCTGTGGTGGTGAGTGGGTTTGTTAAGGACCTAACCCGCACATGGGTAGATTAATGTATTCGGATGTAATAAAGGTCAATATTAATAAGACCTTTCAATAAAAGAGAATTAGGCGGATGTAAGAAGACCTAATAGAAGATTCTGCTTCTAGAAGGATCTTCCTCTAGATGCTTCTTTTTAGTATAAATAGGAGTCGAGGGTATGA
>ML850927.1:0-11332 GCA_009831015.1 Picea engelmannii
GCACAACAATGTATTTTATATTAATCATGAGTCATGTACAAAGTAGGCGCATTGGCCTTTGACATCTAGGCCTTCCATTCTAATACCAAAACATAATAATTATGGCTTATAATACTGCCTCACCAGCCTATAATGCATATCAGATACATAAAGGTTTGTGGACCTTAATATTGCACGCACTTTAGTTACTATGCACGATATCTGTTGAACTCAAGGTTGCACACTCTTTAGTTACTATGCACGGTATCCAAAAATGTGCACACTACATCACTTTACTGCGCGCTATATGCGCACACCATTCCATGAAAGGTGTATTACAAAAATGATTTCTAGACAACTCACTAGCTTAAATATACTTGGATTATATTTGCATTTGGTTTTGACTGAGGGATATTATAATACCCTCCCCTTATTTATGCATTGTTCTCAGTGCATCATGTACCCATATACAAAAAAAAATTCAATTTTTTTTCAAAAAGATGAGGGTGTTCTGCCCGCATTGCATCCTCATGCTCCCAAGTAGTGTCTTTAGGTCTGTACCAGGTCCATTGGAACTTTATAATCCCTATGGCTCAATTCTGGAGTTGTTTGATTTTCCGCTCCAAAAAGTGCACCGGATGCACCTGGAAAGCGCCTTCTTGCTCCACCTGAATAACATTCCAATCAATAACATGATTAGCATCAGGTATGTATTTCTTTAGTAATGATACATGGAATACATTATGAACAGACATAGATGCAGGAAATGCAATCATATAAGCAACTAGACCAATCCTCTCTAAGATTTCAAATGGTCCACAAAATCTGGCTGCCAACTTGGCATAGCTTCCCAACTTCAGGGAATTCCCGTTAGCTTTCACTTTCAGGAAAACATGATCACCCACTTTTAAGTCTCTGTGGATTCTGTTTTTATCAGCATAAATTTTCTGTCTGTCTTGGTCAGTTTTCAAATTCTACTTAATTTTTAACATTTGGTCCTCCATATCCTTGAGAAACTATGGCTCGACTACTATTCTATCAGTTGGGCTATCCCAACTTACTAGAGTATTGCACCTTCTGTCGTAAAGTGCTTCAAATGGGATCATCTTCAATGATGCCTAATACCCATTGTTGTAAGCGAATTCTACTAAATGTAGGTAGTCTTCGCAATTTGATGGTTTATCCATCACATACATTCTCAACATATCTTCTATCACTCTATTCACCCTCTTTGTATGTCCATCAGACTCAGGATGGTAAGCTGTACTAAAGTTTAGATTCGTTATGAATCCTTTTAACAATCCTTTCTAGAAATTCGAGGTGAATTTCGGGTCTCTGTCAGACACAATCATTTTAGGAATTTCGTGCAATCGTGCCACTTCATGAAAATATCAACGACATCTACTGCGCTGTGAGTAGTTTTTGGTGGAATAAAATGGGTAGTTTTTGTAAGCTTGTCCACCACCACCATAATCAAATCATGTAGCTTGCTTGCTCTGGCCAATCCCATAATAAAATCCATTGTCACCACTTCCCACTTCCATTAAGGAATGGGCAAAGGTTGCAACAATCCTGTTGGGTGCCTATGTTCTACTTTAACTTTCTGGCATTCTATACATATTGCGACGTATTCTGCTATCTCTCTCTTCATACCTGGCCAAAAGTATTGTCTCTTGACCGCTTCTACAGTTTTCTGATATCCAGGGTGCCCTGCATAAGGAACATTATGCATCTCATGCAAAATTATACATTTCAAGTCCTGGACATTTGGTACAAAAATCATGTTCTTCTGCAACAGTATTCCATCTATTCCCAACTTATAAATATCCATCTTTTGTGTTGTCTTGCCTTGCTGTAATTTTGCTATCAATTCTTTGTATTGTGGGTCTGTATTTGCAGTCTCCATAATTTTTACTTTAACATCAGTTTGGTACATGCTGATGGTTGTAGCACGTAGTTCATGCACCCTCCTGCTGAGAGCATCAACCACTTTATTTTCTTTCCCCTTGATATGATTTATATCAAATTCATATTCACTTAGAAATTCTAACCATCTTCTTTGCCTAGCATTTAGATTTGGCTGATCAAATAAATATTTCAAACTATTGCAGTCTGTTCTTAGCTCAAATATTTTTCCCATGTGGTCGTGTCATCATTTCCTCAGGGCATGCACTATGGCTACCAACTCCAAATCATGAGTGGCATAGTTTCTTTCATGATCCTTTAACTTTCTTAATTCATAACATATCACAAATCCATTTTGATTGAGGACTCCACCAAGTCCTTGATTACATGCCTCTATTTATACAATGAAATCTTCATTTGGTTCTACAATCCATAGTATTGGAGCACTTGTCAATAATTGTTTCAAATGTTGGAAACTCCTTTCACAGTTCGACATCCACTGAAATTCATACCCTTTCTTTGCAAGGAAGTGATTGGGTGTGTTATCTTTGAGAATCCTCCAATGAATCTCATGTAGTAGCTTGCAAGGCCTATGAAATATCTGATCTCTGTCACATTCTTTGGTGCTGACCATTCTCTAATGGATTCTATCTTCTTGGTGTTATCCCATCCTTTGAGATGATATGCCCCAAATAATGAATTTGTTTCTGATCAAATGAGCACTTGCTCAATTTGGCATACATCTGATGATCCCTTAATACTTGCAACACCATGCTCAAATGATGCTCGGAAAACACCATTCCTTAAGACAATGACAAACTTGTCTAAATATTCTCGGAAAACACCATTCCTTAAGCACATGAAAACAATTGGTGCATTTGAAAACCCAAATGGCACCACTGTGAACTCATAATGACCATACCTTTTCCTGAAGGCGGTCTTGTTGATATCTTCCTCCTTCATTCTTACCTGATGGTATCCCGATCTGAGATCTATCTTTGAAAATATCTTTGCATCCTTCAATTGATCAAAAAGATCACTGATCCTTGGTAGAGGATGCTTGTTCTTTACAAAAACTTTATTCAACTGTTTGAAATCAATGCAAAATGTTAACGTTCCATATTTATTTTTCACAAACAAGACTGGGGCACCCCAAGGTGATACACTTGGGTGTATATAACCCTTTTTTAGAAGTTCTTCAAGATGCATTTTCAACTCCTTCAATTATGGTGTACTCATTCTTAAGGAGTCTTTGACATGGGAGCTGCTCCTGGTGTCAGATTTATAGAAAAATCAAGGTCTCTCTGTTGGCGACGGAAGTCACTCCTGAATTGCAGCAGGAGAAGAGCTCGACGCCCATTATTTTTTATGTCACGATGGTTTTAATGGGTGATCAAATGGGTAGAGACATGGGAAGATATCACTCAAACTCAGGGACTGGGTCCGACATGCGAGGAACAAAGGAGGTCTTGATCTAACTTCAGTCAGTGGGTTGATTTGAAAATGAGCAGGTTGAAGAATTGGTGAGAGGAGTGGACAAACCACCTCAGGCAATAGGCCTTTCAGTAATTTGTAGAAGAAAAACTTTGAATGCGAGATCCTTTGGTTCAGAGCTTCGAGAAACTGAAAGGGGGGGACTTGAATGGATTCTCCAATTCCAAGTCGTTCAGCGCTAAGAAAATCACAGGGACCAAATAGAAATAGTGGAATTGTTACAGTGATCAAATCTACATCATCCTCTAACAGTTACAACTCGACTAGATTCTCCAATTCCGAGTCGTTCTAATACAGTGTAAACAAAGACATGAAAGAAACTGACATTCATAAGACAGGAAGTCTCAAGATTCCACACATAACCAGGAAAATAGTGCTTCATTAAAGCTTTGCGACCGGGAGCCTTGCTCAACCATCGATATCTACAAAAATGGTGAAAATGCCTACATATACTCGAAACAACAATAGCAACAAAATCGAGACATTGCATTAAAAACATTGTGTCTGCATGGCTTCTGACAATCTACACCTGCAGTCTCTGAATGATCGTGCACCTATGGCAGACATAATCGAACTCATGACAATCCCATGGGTGAATCAACGTGATTTCAATTTGTCATCGGACTTTCCCTTTATGGTGGAGATGATATCTAACCACCACCAACTACCTTAATAACTGCTTCCTTTGGATCGAGAACGACCTAGCCAACTCGGCACCTTTGGGACATGGAGGACCCCTCGCACTGCCATCTGGATTAGCTGAACGGCCTGATGGATAGACGTGGAGGCCAGCGCGAAGGCTGGGTGCATGATGGGAATGGTGGATGGGAAGAGGAAACCCGGACAACGGGGCTTGAGTGGATTAGGAGTAGAGATGGCCATACATAGCTAGAGGGGGGAGGGCGGAAGCACTCTTATGATGATGCACGATGTCGTAGGGAGATGATGGGGAAGTCATAAGGCAGAGGGACTGAAGGAGGAGGCGAGGCGAGTTGGGAGATGAGGAAGACCTGGGATGAGGTGTCAGGAAAAAATGAGAAAAAAGAAAAGATACGCCATGAGGATGCGTGTACAGGTGACGTGGAGAGAGGAGGACACATGGCAGTTGGAAGGAGGATGATGGTCTGCGGAAGGGCCATGCTATCAGGTGAAGTGGAAGATAGGCTACAGGTGAGCAACGGCTCGAGAGGTGACATGATGGGTGGGAAAGGACCCACGTTAATTAAAGGCAGAGAGGCAAGGGAGATCTGGATCGCCTGTGCATTGTTGATCTGGGTGCTCTGATTGCAACCATTGAAGAGGTGCGCCCTCGATTTCAAACCCCCCCCTCCGCTTAAAGGTAGAAAGGCAGGGGGGGGGCGGGTCTGGAATTGTCTTGTGTGTCATTGATCTGGGCGCTCTGATGGCAGCCATTGAAGAGGTGCACCCTCGATTCTAGACCCCCCCCCTCTGCTTAAAGGTAGAAAGGCAGGGGGGCTTCTGAATCCGATGTGCACTATTGATCTAGGCATGCGGGTCTCTGTCATCCAGATTTACTTGCCGCTTAACCACAGGCGTATTTTGCATCCTGAACTTAGGGTGAGTGTGTTTTTTACCCACTCGTTCACATTTCCACCACCCCCTATAGAAATGTCGCTAACATTAGGGTCCATGGGGGATAGAGTCGTCCCTGTGATTCTCTAAGGACTCTTTTTGTAGATCTAGTGCCTTGTTGTTGGGATATGGAGTCATTTATTAAGCTGAAAACAGAAAATAATATTTACAAAAAACAAAAGCGCTGACTGCGGCTCACAAAAAACATTTTTTCAAGAAATGCCCATTTACTGGGCCATTAAAAACTTCTTTGCCTTCCAAATCCTGCAGCCTGTAAGTGTTGTTTGAAAATACTTCAGAGATCTTGAAAGGCCCAAACTAGAGGGCATCAAACTTACTGTGCTTGCCCCTATCCTGCCTGGGTGCATCCCATTTGAGCACCAGATCACCTAGCTCGAAATCTTTCTTTCTTCTCTTCCTGTCAAAGGTTTGCTTGATCTTCTATTGACGATTGTAGGCCTTGTCCATGATCTGTTCCATGATCTGTTGTACTTCCAACATCTGATGAATCCTTCTGACCACATGGTCAGGCTCTCCTTCTAGGTCCTGGAGAAATTTTGCCACAGATAAGGCGAGTTGAGTAGGGAAAACAACCTCTATTCCATAAACAAGTTGGAAAGGCGAGATGCCCAGGGACTTCTTAGTTGTCACCCATTCAACCCATAGAGTGAATTTGAGCTTGGAATCCCAGGCCCTTTTATTGCCTTCCAGTAATTTCTTGATGAGATTGATCAAACTCTTATTGGAAGACTCCACCAATCCATTTCCTTGAGGATAATAAGGAGTAGAGTGGATTAGTGAAATCTCAAATTGTTCACAAAACTTGACCAGGGGCTCAGACCGAAAGGGGGGGGCATTATCAGTGACAATTTTACTTGGATAGCCAAATCTGGCTATGATATCCTCCAGGAAGATAATAATCACTTTGTGAGAAGTGCTCCTGGTGGGGACAACTTCTATCCACTTGGTGAAATAGTCTGTCACAGTCAGGATCCATCTGTGTTGGCCACTTGAGGGGGGATGAATTTCTCCAATGAAGTCCAATCCCCACTGCTGAAATGGTGCTGAAACTACTACAGGCTTTAATGGCAGAGATTTGAGCTGCTGCTTTCCTGAGAACTTTTGGCACTTGATGCAAGCTCTGGTTTCTCTGCAGACATCAGGGAATAAAGTGGGCAGTAATACCCAGCCCGGAGGATCTTGTGAGCTGTGGTCTTCCAGAAATGATGACCTCCACAAAGATCGCTATGGAAATCAAACATAACCTTCTGAGCTTCTTGCAGGTCCATGCATCTTAAAAATACCCCTAGAGGGTCCTTCCAGTACAAGGCTTGGTCAATGAGGCAATATCTGACTTCTTTGAGCTTTAAAGCTCTAGCCTTACTTTTTCCCAATCCATCAGGAGGCTTTAATTCTTGTAGAAAGTACAAGATATCCTTGTACCAGGCGTATGCTGCTAGTGATAAGGAACTCTGAAAATCCTTGTTGGATGACCCAGCTTGCTCATTGATGAAGTTAATTCTCAAGGCTTTGCAATTGGATTCAGCCAGCAACTTGGCTAAACCCTGCCCCTTTATCAACTTGGTGGGCTTAATCTCCAGATCAAACTCTAGGATCTTGGCAATCCATTTACCTCTTCTCCCATCTATGTCAGGCTATACGAGGATGTCCTTCACAGAGGCTGAAGGAACGTATGCGGTGACCTTTGAGTGCAAGACATAGACTTTGAAAGATTTGAGGGCTTTCACCAAGGCATAAGCTTGCTTCTCCATGATCTCATACCAGACCTCTGCATCTCTCAATGCCTTGCTAAAGAACGAAATGGGTTGTTCTCGCCCTTCCTCATTTTTCTGCAACAAGACTGCTGCTACTGTATCATAGGAAGCAAAAGAAAAAATCAGGAAATCTTTGGAATAATCAAGATTGATTAGCATAGGTGCCTCAGTCAATGCCTTTTTTATTTGGAAGAAATATTCCCTAAGCTCAACGGTCCATTTCACTTCATTTCCTTTTCTGAGCATGGTTGTGATGTGTTTCACCATCTCAGCAAAATTTGATACAAACCTCATTAGAAATTTAATCTTCCCCAAAAAGGCCTGAACTTCTTTTCTAGACCGGGGAAGTGACAAGGTTTGAATGGCTTCTACCCTGTTGGGATCAATCCTCACTCCCTCTGTTGATACTGTATGGCCTAATAACTTCGCCTCCTTCATAGAAAACAAAGATTTATTGGGGTTTAGGGATAGGCCAAACCTTTGACACTTCAGGAAAACTTTCCTCAAGTGGTAGTGGTGCTCCTTATCTGACCTGGAGAAGACCGTGATGTCATCTAGATAGATTACCAAAAACTGGTCCTTCTCCCCGATGAAGGCTATGTCCATGGCTCGCTGAAATGTTGCCCCTGCATTCATCAATCCAAAAGGAATTTTGGCATACATGAATGTGCCCCAAGGAGTGGTGAAGGTCATTTTTTCTCTGTCCTCAGGCATGACTGATATCTGATTCTAACCAGAAAATCCGTCAATTATGGATATCCTAGATGCACCTGTTACCCTTTGTAATATGTGTTCCATGTTGGGCAAGGGATAATTGTCTTTCCTTGAGCTCCTGTTCAGGTTCCTGAAATCAACACAGAGTCTGATTTCTTCACTTTTCTTCCTTACTGGGACCGAATTGGCCACCCATTCGGAATATCTCAAGGGGACAATGATTTGGGAATCTAGCAACTTCTTCACCTCTTTCTCCATGATAGGTAGCAACATGGGGTTTATCTGTCTCAGCTTCTACCTGAATGGCTTAGCCTCTTCTTTCAGTGGGATCTTGTGCTCAATGACAAATGTGTCATAAGTCTTGAGGTCTTCATAGGCCCATGCAAACACATCAACGAATTCTTTCAATAACTTAGTATATTCTGCCCTCTGTTCACTGGTCAGGTGGCTTGATAATTTGATAAACCTAGGTTCCTTCTGTGTGCCAATGTTGCATTCGGATGTATCAGCATCTTTATTTGAAACACCACCATTAACTGCCACATCATTCTTGTCGAACAACCTTTCTAAAGGGAATAGTCCCCTTGGAATGTGATTACTAGGCAGCTGAATAATCTGGTGATTAATGATTTTATTCAAGAATATCTCAGAGGGAGGGTCACCTTCGAGATCAAGATCCTGATCAATGTGCAATGTCGAAAACTCATCAACGGTCTGAAGAAAATTTTTGATTTCAAGATCGTCCTCGAATACCTCTCAATGCTTTACATTGTCCAGGATGGATGGCCTGTATCTTATTTCGACCTCACCATGGATCTTCAGTAGCAGAGGAATCTCGAACAGACTAGCCGATACTGCTAAGGAGTCGACCGAGGTATTTTCTTCCCTTGGGATAAAAGTAATGTTGAAAGTTGAGAAGAAATTATCAATCAGGTCCCATACCTCATTTTTGTAACTCCTGAGCCGAGGATGCTTGGACTGATAAACATCCCTGACCTGTTGGATTATCAATTCTACATCTTCGAACACTGACACCTCTTTAATTCCCATTTCTTTTGTAGCCCTCATACCCAGAACAAGAGCTTCATATTCTGCCACGTTGTTGGTACTTTCAAATTCCATCTTGTATGAAAGGGATATGGTCTCTTGGCAGGGTGATATGAAAATCACTTCAGCGCCTGCTCCTATACTGCAGGAAGCTCCATCAAAGAACATCTTCCAAACAGAGGGGGTTGAAGGAGGTATTTGCTGATTAAGAATGGGCATTTTCCTGATTTGTAAAGGGACCTCAGGAGTTTCAGTGATCTGCAACAGACTAGAACCTAGCTCAGTGTCAAGGGAAAAGATGGGGTGATTAGTGGGGTTTTCTTTATCACTGACAATATAGGCTAGCTGGGCTTCTCTGTACAACGTCCTGTGTTCCCCTCCAAAGACTGGAATGGTGGCATATGTGAGATCCATCTGTAACGTTCCTCCAAGTCTTTTAATCCAAGACCTAGACAGAAGCATGCCAAACTTGGGGGGAATGTCAGCTACCACAATATCCATGACCACACTCTTCATGGGCAGCTGAAACAAGGGAACCACTAGGTCTTTGATGACTCCCAAACATTGCACCCTCCTTGAATTGAAAGAGTACAAGTCATGATAGGCCTTTGTTACTTCCAGTCCCAACTCTTCCATGACTACCTTGGGCATAAGGTTATGGGAAGCTCCCAAATCCATGAGGCAATTATGCAACACTTTATCATGTATTCCAATGAGCTATCACACTGAGAGGTTCCTCCAAGTAATGTGCCCAAAATGCCTTCTTCAGTGATTTTAATTAACTTATAGCTCAAAATAGTCAAAATCATGGAAATCGTCAGAATGGAACGAAACCAAAGCCAACCTATACAGAAGGAACTGCCTTGTTACGACAACCATTCTAGAGATAGGTGCAATTTTTTTTTGAAGTGTGTGTGTGCGTAAGTACAAGGAGGAAACTACAGTCTACCCGAATCTGCGTCGCCACCTGACGACGATACGACGCATCCAGGATGAACATAAGAATATGACTAGAACGCACGATACGTAACCACAGGCATAAATGATGATCACACGACAGCAAAACTGACTGCTAAAAGCGACTGACCTCCCGCCCATCCTACCCTACAAGGTTAGGACCCCCAAGACACATAATCAACGCTCAAGCCCAGGTTCCCATCGTCTTTAACCATTTAAGGTCTCAGGGATGGCGACTATTCTGAGGAACATGGAGGTGTCTACATCCCGCCCGACACGACAGACCAAGCGTCTAACTGACCACGGTCAAGTACAACATCCATATGAAGAACAACTGCGCTCCTTACGGAGGACACGTGGCAAGAGGACTCCGACAACAGAACACAATTTCAACATTAATCACATGAACATCAACCCTAATATACTAACTTGGGTAAGTAGGTTACGTAAGTCCAGGACAGGCCGCCATACTTATTACTCAAACATACGTCATAACAATAATCAAGATAACAATCACCAAGGTTTACAGACCTGACGGACAAGGATCCATTTGGACTATTCCTTTTTAACACAGAAAGGGAGGGCTTTGAGTATTACTAGTTAGACGTAGAACCGAAGTTCAGCTAACGTTCACACATGCTGCTGGCCTTATCCCCAGGTTAAAACAAGAAAGCTTCAAATGGAAGACACTAAGGACACATAGACACAAAGGAATTATTAACAATGAACAGATCGAGAGAGAGAGAGAGATGTTCTCCTACCAAACGCATGGTGTGAAATGCCTTCTTACAACCATTGCCCAACCAATAAAGTATCAATCATGAACATTTGTAGATAATCTATATAAAGATGCCAGATGTAAGTTGAATCAAGTGATTTAAAACAAGGTTAGATAATCTATATGAGAATGCGACCCATAAGTTGACTTGAGTAATTAAGAACAAATGCAATAATATTGGTAAAGGACTTCATAAATCTTTCCATAGTCATGCTCATCTTTGCATTGTATTAAATGACCTTAATTAAAGCAGTGATTGAAGGGGACAAACCATCCTATTTAAAATGACAAGATATAACAAATACCACAATTAAATAACACTATTTAAAACAGTGTTTTCTATTTATTATTTTTTTTAAAGGGACCCCAATAAGGATAGTTAAATATAACATCTAGAATATCCATATGGAAGGTACGAGTAACATCATAATTTATTTATTAGTTCCTATTGTCAATGAAAACTAACCTATCCTTGATAATTACAAATAATTTAATACATCAATAACAAGCATCTTCATAATGAGAATTTATGATACCTTCCCATATTAAAAGGGCAAGGGTAAAGATATCATATTAAATGAGGACATTTAGAAGGACATTCTTTTCAGATATATGATAAGAGAAAATAAAATCTAAACATATATCAATTATTAAATTTATATTAACATGCTTTAATAACCAAGTTAGCAAATTAATATGGTTATCCTTTTACGATAGCATATGAATTATATGAGCGATTTAAGGTATAAAAAAAGTTTAATTAATATGGTTATCCTTTTACGATAGCAAATGAATTATATGAGCGATTTAAGGTATAAAAAAAAGTTTAATTAATATGGTTATCCTTTTACGATAGCAAATGAATTATATGAGCGATTTAAGGTAAAAAAAAAAGTTTAATTAATATGGTTATCCTTTTACGATAGCAATTAATTATATATGTAAATGCAAGGATATGCGTTATTTATCAACCATATTATATGTGATCATATACGATATCAATAATTATTCTTCTTTTAAAATTTCATCGTAATTATACAACGAACTTTAAAACATGCAACTTGAGAATGTATCGTTATCATTAATCGGT
>ML850928.1:31627-58168 GCA_009831015.1 Picea engelmannii
CTCTTCCATGACTACACCACCCATGGCAATGTCCTTACCGATGTCATTCACAAATGATTGTGTAAACCACTCAGCTAGTAACTGATTAGGGAGCTCAAGTTTAATGAGACGTCGTCTCCTTCGCCACTCATGGATGTGATCAGATATATGAGTTCCTTTGCTCTGTTTGAAGGAAGTCAAAATCTCAGTCCCCGTGTCATAACGTATCGGTAACTGGTAATGTGTAAGGAAAGCCATAGCTAGGGTGTTGAAATCAGAGAAGAAACTTTGTGGCAATTCAATATACCACTTCGCAGCAGAATCGGTAAGGGTTCATTGAAAAAGATGTAAACGAATAGAGTCATCCATCAACGAGTTGGATGAACACCATAGGTGAAAATTCATAAAGTGATTGTTGGGGTCCTCTCCCTCTTTTTCGTCAAATTTAGGAATGTTCGATGGAATCTTGGCTGGTATAACAGGCCATTGGGGAGAGTGACGAATAGGATCATTCAAAATCCTTGACAAATCCAGAAGATCCAAAGTGGCGAGAAAGGGTAACTGTCAATTCACCTGTGGATACTGGTGGCTTTGGGGAGGAAGCCCTGTCGGCAAACCAGTAGGACCATAAGCAGTATACATATAATGTGAAGACCCAGGCATATTCGGTGGTGGTTGGAGATGATAGTAGCTCATAGGAGTATACCCTGGAACAAGGGCTTGAGTTTGAGCATTCTCCCCCCAAATGGGATTGAACGAACCTGGATATGGTTGGCCCATGCTAGGGGGTGTTACGGATGCAACTAGAAACTGATGCCCCCCAGTCGATTGAGGAGGATTTTGTATCAAATGATTCCAATAATAGGCCAAAGACGGAGGTATGTTTTGCCCATAATATGGGGTCGGTCCTCCCATTGAAGGTGGTGTTCCAATTGGGGGAAATGTTCCAATTGGGATTTGCCCACTGAGAGGGGGTTGTGTCATACCACCTTGGTGAAATTGTCCACCAACCGAAAATTGGTAATTTGGAGTGAATGACAGAATAGTGCCACTAGGATTAGGATTTCCAGTAGAGGATGAAGAAGGTCCTCCAAAAGGAAATTGAGGGAGTGTTGGAACAAAACCGGGAAGAAAGTGCCCAGAAGAAGAAGGACCACCGGGAGAGCCAGATGGAGTTTGTGCGGGAGTAGGAATTGAAGCATTCAACGCACGGTATCCAGGTGGTAGTGTCGGAGCGACATTGGGCGTTCGCGGTGTGTTGATAGGAGCAAGACTAACCGCAGTAAACCCGGTTGGAACACTCGTAGTAGCTGTGAGATGAGCCATTTCGGCAGGGACGGTAAAGTGATACGTGGTAGTCACCGATATTATCTCTGTACTAGATATTTTAGAAATCACCAGTGGGTTGATCTCAGAAATGACAGGTGAACCTGGACCAAAAAGGTCCCATCCAAAAATGCCCATAGACCAAAAAGGATCTTGGTCCCCGGGTCCAGTCGGAGATCCAGAATACACAACAATTAAGTCTCCAGAAGAGTTTGCTCGCATAAAATGTCTCTCAGAATCGAGTTGAAGTTGATATTCCTCTCGAGTATTTGTAATTCGAAAATGTTCTAGAGATTCAGCTCATTTCACTTGTGGTGTGGTGATGACCGTGGCTTCACTTGGCCGAGGAAATCCCTCAGGTGTACTTGTAGGCAAGGGTTGAGAACCTTCCAAATGCTCTGGAGATAAACCCTGCATTCTACATGAACGATGTGGAGGAGCTATTGTAAATGAGTGACAAACTTCATGAAGAAAATTCTATAGTCAACTTCGAGAAACAAACAACACGCGCTAGTAAACAAAATCTAGGAAGCAACACCAAGCAAACAAGACCTTCTAATTTCGAAGCCACTAGTTGGTGATGAAATCCAATGTTGCAACAACGAGACGAGAAGGGGCTGGGCTAGGGTGGAAAAGTTACGCTGGCAACTTTCTTAATGGACTTACACCCTGGTGCAAGATCCCACACATAATCGTGGGTATAGCCTCCAAGGAGCCGGAGTGAGTTTGGTCAACGTCAATTCCAAGTACCGTGAAGACTTTCCCCTCCACAGTCACCTCGGGTAAGAACCTAGAAAGATAGGCCACTAAGGTCACCACCAACAACAATAAAGCCTGGGGGGATAGTCGACAGTCCGATCCACATGAAAGGGTAGGGTATCTAGCCCGAAATCAACTCAAAAGGCTTCCACTCATCATTGTGGGTATACCTATGAGTGATCTCTTTAATACATGCAATCTCTACACTGATATCAACAAAGCAGGGTGAGTAACTCTGCCAATATCAATGCGACCTCGTCCTTGACACTTGTGTGAGAAGGGCTTCTCAGGACAAGATGTTGCAAATGTAATTTAACACTCCCTAACACAAGATGTTATTGTGTGTTTTGTGCTTTTGGAGAGTGTATCTCTCTTCCTACTCCAAAGCGCTAGCCTAGCTAAATGTTGGTGTAATAGAGCCCTAGAAAAGAGTTACTAGTTAAATTTTATGATTGCGCAGTGTTATTAAGAGTTGTTGTTTACTCAAAGGAAACGGAGATGAAACTTATGGTATATGACTCTGACCCAACGATGCATGGATGAGAATGAAAAATATCACTTTTCGTTCAATGAATCCTATGTATGGGAGGGAAAGAGAAAGTTTTCTAGATCAACCGTGAACTACAATGCAAAATTTCCTTTAAAATGAAAATGCAACAAATCACGCATCAATAACAATTCTCTATTGCTTATTTTTCAATAATTTTCAACAATTTGATTTTCAGTGTTCTCGAAGACGAAAAAGATTTTTTGAAAGAAAAACTTTGTTCACTTTTCAAAAAGGACCCTCACTATGCCAATGAGAGTACAGAAAATAAAAAACCAATGAACAAGCAATGATAAAAAACCAATCCACTCTTTCAATGAAGACAAAAAATGAAAAGCAAACCAATATAGTCTTTTCAATCGCATAAAAAAGTGATCTTTCAAACAATAAGAAGATGATAAATACGAATAAAGAACAACTTTCAACTGATCACTGGTCCTTAACCAATCGAACACACTCAGATTCCGAAATCAGAGAGTATGGTTTTGCCAAGAAAAGTCAAGAAACGAAAGTCAAGACAAAAATGACAAGAAGATACTTTGAAATCCTAAGACTGTTCATGCACGAAAACGAAGACAAGAAAGACACCAATCAATGGTCTGAGAAACTCTTATGAGGCACCTAGACTGATCTGGGCAGTTGAAGATGCCAAAACTCAAATCCAAATTTTTGAAAAAATGAGTTTGCAGGCTGGCAATACTACACAGTGCGAGAATTAGTGATTCTCGCAGGTGGCCTTTGAGCAGAGTGCGAGAACCTAGCACTGAACCTAAAGGCAATATGCGAACTCTATAGATTCTCGCAGGCTACAGTGAAGTGCAGTGCGAGAACCTCTGAAAATAGTCAAATTTTTGGAAAATGAAACAAATTTTGAAAAGGATTCTGGACCAAGAGGGTCTATCAGAATATCCTGAAGACTCAGAGATTAATAGGAAAGGAGAAAAGTAAAACAAGAGAAAATGGCCACAGAAAAACACCAAAAGCCACAAAGAAAATGGGATTGTTCCCTAGTGGAGTCACCAATTTTGTTATCGGACTAATCGATAGGTGCGAACACTAACAAATCTCCCTAGATCCACCTGGATCTAGAACAAAACAAGACAAGACATGACTCTTTCCCTAAGTTTTGACCATCGAATTAACTAGTAGGAAAGAACAAGTAACATGCCTTTATATCGCTTCCTAGGGTCTCTGTTTCTCCTGCTTCGCTCTGATGCTCTCGTGAGGTCAAGACCAAGACAACAAAAGCCAACCAAAGTGAATATAACACAATATATTCAACATTCAACTTATGTGTATGATCAAGGAATTACACAATTAAGTGGAAATAGCTTTATGGGAAAGGGACATGCCACTGTATCATATTAATGGAAAGTAAAGATTACAACTTGATAGCCTTGATGTCACAAGCTTCTTTTCGATGGCTCTTGGCTCCGACACAAACACTTGCTCAATCCTTGTATGAAGAAGACTAAATCCTCTTGATAGAATTGCTATAGTCTCCAAGCTGTTGTTCAAGCTAAGTCCTTCACACAATTCTTTCACCAATTCTCCAATGAATCTTGCTTAACCTTTTCCATGATAATTCCCTCAATATATAGGAGAAAATGAGATAGTTACTTGGATAAGAATGATCCCAAAATATCAGGGAATCCAGTACAAAGATAACCATTTGAATGCCAACCCATTCTTCTAGAAGATTCCCTTATAGAAGCATCGAGAATTCATCTTTTTCCATGCTTTAGGAAGAGTTTGCACCCTAACTATTCAACACAGTGTGAGAAGTTCGCACCCTAGCTTAAAGTAGCCTATGAGAATGGGTCATTCTCGCACCCAAATGCACTAGCAACCTGCGAACCTTCTTCAAAAATGAGTTTTATGGGAAGAGATGAAAGTAACTTTTCTTAGGATAAATTTCTTATGAAGAGCCTGAGTACACCATCATCAATACATCATCATGATGACCAAAATCATGGGTAACAATGGTCCACGACCTACCTTGAACTAACGGCATAGATCCTTTCATGATTTCCGCTATCACGAGTCCTTAATACTTTACCCATTGACTTCTTTGAGTCATGAGTCAGTGAAACACTGACTTCTTGCCACACGTCCCTTCCAATGGACAGTTCTGATGACTTCGGGACTTCATGACTTGCCTTTCCTGAAATTACTCCTCTGCTCCTTGCAAATATTCCGGTGTTCAATTCCACGAACACCCCATATCTGCTGCCACATGTCGTCCTGACGATGGATGGTTCTGATCTAATCAAGACTTGCGGACTTTTATGATTCCACTCTCCTACATACACAAGAGTTTAAGCCTCGTGTGCCTTCCTCCGGATCCAATAGTTGTTGGTCCATGCACCCAGATCTGACGGCTTGTTAAGCACTAATATTGGCTCATTACCCCTTAATTGGGGCATATTATATTAGTAATGTTATTTTATTTATGTCGGATTTAGGCCATTAGTTGTAATTATACCTCCTAGTCTCCTATATATACCATGGAGACATTTTTATTTTGAATCATCTTGTACTTGAACATTTAAGTGGGGTAAAAGGAGGTTTCCCCCTTGAAGAGGCTTATTATCTGAAATTATCTCTTTTTCAAGGCATTGATTACTTTTCCTGAGGTTTTTCTATGCTTTATTGATGTTTGGTTCTTAACGTATGGTATCAGAGCTCAAGGTCTTGGGGTTTTGCTACTACATCTGAGACACTGTGGAATTTACACTATAACTTTGTTTCTACAATGTTTCAGAAGGAACGGCTTGGAGGATATTTAGTAGACGGATCAAGGTATGTTGGGTTCAAAATTCAGCTCCTGAGGCCTTATACTTTTAGAGATACAGCCTGCACAATATAGGGTTCTTGAATCATCCTGAAATGAGTCATTGAGGAATTTTTGCTATAAAAAAATTTCTGTAACGTTTCAATCTATTTACAAAAGAGGGGATCCTCAATATATTCTCTCCAAGCTACCTACTCTCATTAATTTACATTATCTTACAATGAATTACATTCAATGGTTGTCTAGTCTAGATCGGATCTAGATCTTTTCATCCTATCAAACATTAAAGGAAACTCTATCTACAACCTACACAAAAGCATGGATTGGCTCTACCAGCCTTACAAACATTAAATTACAATTTGAAATTTTAAATGAGGGTTGACGCTGCTCTCCTCCATTGAATGCACACTTTGATGTGTTGTCTAGCTAGCGTGTTGTTGGGTTGGAGAGATTCTCCTGCATCATATACGAAGTAAGCATGACATGATATTTTTAGATCCTCCATGTGGAGAAATGGATGAACACTTGAAGAATTGTCAAGAGTATGGAGCACTTTGGCCTTGGCTAATGGTTATGTCAAGTCCCCATAATATTGACAAGTTTTCCAAACTTACTTACACTCTTCCATGCCATTATGATGCATATCACGACAAGATTACAGAATGGTTGGAGGATTCATACATCAAGAAGTTCCAAAAAAATGGTAAGGTTGTGCTTGTTTTGTTTTTAAAAGAATATATAGGAGGTAAGTATGGCATATTTCTTTTGTATCTGCAAATACTACATTCTTTTATTCTGATTTTCAATTTTCTATGCCTTGCAGGATTGAAGATGCTCTTGTGGTTGCACTAGAAATACACTTAGCGTTTTGATCTATTTAGTAGTTTAGAGTAGGTTTCCTCTAGTTTTATTTATCATTGTTTCTCTTTGTAATAATGGAGTTATGAACACAAGTGGGCACACCAAGAGAACCATAATATTAATGTTGTCAGGGAAGTCCACTTTAAATATTTTTCTCTCTGCTTTTTGTTGAATATTTCTTTTCAAAAATGCAGTATCATCATGAAAGTTTTAAATGGAAAGTTAAGAGATAAGTAAATTTGAACTATCAATTCAACCCTGACCCAAGGTGCCACGAGTAGGAATGCACTCATATTAGTAAGGATTTTCCTATTTTCTTTTAGTCTCTTTTATTTGTAATAATAATATTTGGTCAAAGTAACATCTTATGCATCACTATCTTAAGAAAAGTACTTGCTCACACATGAGATTTTATATGATTTAGTTCTTCCTTTATTTTACAGTGGGATGCTAGTAGATCCAAAAGCTCGGGTTTATCTTTGGCCAAAATTGTTTCTGAAAGTGTGTTTTTTCTATTTCGATTTTGTTTGTTTTGATATACTTCTGATTTTGAATCCCATTAATAAAATCTGATTCAGTTTGTTGTGTGTGTGTGTGTGTGTGTGTGTGTGTGTGTGTGTGTGTTTCTTTCCTTGATTGAACTTTCTTCTTGTCTTCCTTTTTGAATAATTGTATTTATGATCAAAGAGTGATTGTCGAAGGAAGCATTCATTTCAAGACTTATTTTTTTTAAAGCAATTTGAAACAGTTCAAACAGTTTATGATGTTAAGGTTCAACTCACATAATTGATTTGTAAGTCAGTTGAGTACTATGAAATCTTAAATGGTCTTTGTCAGAGTATCACCCCTGAAATGTGTCAAGATCTTTGAGAATTACGATTATCCTTAGAATTTTTGCATCGTCCATATTCTTAAGGAATCACTTTTAAGTGTTTCCCCATTCTCTTCTTAAATGAAATATAAAATCTCTAAACCATGATAAAACTTCCAGTTTGGAAAGAAAATAAAAAAAATGATCAATTGTTCACCTGTATTGCAATTAACCTCAAATATCACCCCGCTCTCTTTGCCATCAATAAATCTGTAATTGTATTATTATTTAAAAGTGGAATAAGAGTGTTGGAAGCACTTAAGTGTGGGGAGTGTGTGTAAATGTGTCAGGGTACTGAACAGGCTCGTTGACAGTGAGTAAATTCACACATGATACCAAGACAACTTCGTCAAGGCATTGAATAGGCCTCCTGGCAATGAAGCAATGTCGTGTTAAGAGGTAGTAGGTATATGCTTTTAAATTAACCTTTATGGAAGTATACATCATGTGTAAACAACTATTGGATATGATTAAATCATTTGAGAGGATTAAATGACATCCCTACCGAGGCTATGGACATATGCTAGCAGTTGTAGCTCTGTCAACGGTATTGAAGTGCTTTTATAAACATCGTGACTCTTTTATGAAAGAACAACGTCAGGTTATTATCCTCTGTAAAAACATTATTTTCTTCTTTTCTGATATTTTTCTATAAATCCGAGCTAGTCTTAACATTGTCTAATATTAAAGTGGATTTGTTTCAAAGCAGCTTAAAATTATATCCAAGTCTTATTCTTCTTCCCTGCGATGAAATTTTAATAGGTTAGAGATAATTGCTTCACCCATTAAGTCGCCATTTGTTGGGCCCCAACAAATGGCGACTTAATGGGTGAAGCAATTATCTCTAGGGTCCCTCAACCCCCTTCTTTTTTTTTAATCAAATCTAGGGTCCCTCAAAATTTTACTTGGATTCTTCGTTTGCTTCCCTTTGAATTGATTGGATTGGTATTGGTTTCCTTTGTTTCAAGGTTGGTTTGATTTTATATTCTTTTGTTTTGTTTGGTTTGAATTTCATGAAATTTAAATGCCATTTCGTTTTACTTTCTATAGAGTTTTAATGTTGATGGACGAGCTTCATAATTTGGGAGTTTTTATTACGACACTTTTTTTTTATGACATTTGTTCACATTTGATCAAATTTGAATGAGGGAGAGGCGAACATAGAAATTTTGATTTAAACGAAAACCTTAATTTTTATCAACTTTTACTTTCATTTAAATTATGATTATGTTTTTGTCTTTTTCTCATTAACAATCATTTTCACAAAATTATTTGGTAGGTTTAATTAATTAAATTATTTTGTTAGTTTGCATCTCATTTCAAAATAAAATTAAAATAATAATAAAAAAAATTATCTATCATTTGTTTGATTTTGTGAAAACCCAAAATTAATATTTTTCTCCTCTCCATCAACTTGAAGCTTCTAGAATTTTATCATATTTGAAAGGAAAATATAAACAATGTTTGTTTAGAACTTATAGTTAGTTTAAATTCATTTTTTATTTTATTGTTCTAGATTTTTTTTTATTCACAATTTTTAGGTTATTAATTTAGGTTTATTTTTGTTTCACGGTTTTTTATTATCAGTTATTTGGTATGGATCTGGTCATGGCTTGATTTTATTATCTAAATACATTCAAGATAATTGATCCAAAAATAATATTGGATTGCTACAAATAAATTATGAACAATAACAGATAAGATTTGGAAATGTGTTCAAGAACAGAAAGACGATTTTGCGGGACTTGTTTCATCCAAACTGTAAGGAATTTGAAGAAACAGTTGAAACCCCATCTCAAGAATGGACACATTTATCTTACAAATGGGAATTCTCTCAAACAAATTCTCAATTTGAGAGATATTTGTGTCTTTGTATGAGACAAATTTCAGGTGGCGGAAATTATTAGTGATGCCCAGACTGTTCATTCATTGTATAAATATATGAGAAAGTTTAGAGCCACGGGGATCCAAGAAATTGATAGGAGGATTTTTATGCTTTCTCTTTTGTATATTATTTCTTTTGTAAAAAAAATTCTTTTCAAATGGATTAACGGATGGTTGGAATCTTTGGGAGAATGGAAAAGTATTTTCAAAGAAGAATATGGAATTCAAGGTTTCTTGATGGCTTTTGTTGTGTGAGTAAAATGGTTTTATTTTCATTATAATATCTTCATATTCTTTGAATAATTGATTATGTATTGATTTAAATTAGCTTTAGTCTGTTTTATCAATACATGGTTAATTGCTATCATTTATATATTATTTTTTTCAATATTTAAGAGTCTATTATCCCAAAAGTTCTTTGTGGACCATATGATGAACATATTTTGTTGAAACTATATGAGAAAGTAGTTTAATATTTGTCTTTCATCCTGTGTAGACTTTGCAGTGTTTTTTCATTGTCTTTTCATGTAATTTCTTGATCTAAAATGTTATCTGTGTCGAATTAGCTTTATTCAATTCTGCACATAATATTGTATATGATGTTTTTCTTTATGTTGTTCATTATCTTTTGGTTTAGTTTATATCTGTGATTGATCATCTATTCAAGTATTTTGAGTTTACATATGATGTTATATAGTTGGTAACACCATTCCCGAGAATTGGAATTTCTTTCATTTTCAGTTATTGGACATTTCAAGGTCACAAGATATATAATTATTTGTCTTTCTGTCATTATAAACTCGCTCCAGAATATGAAACACTTCCTTGAATTTCTTCAGGAAGTATTATGCTTTTTTTTGTCATAGGTTTTCACTTGACACGGGTTAAGAGGAGCTCATACAAATACAAAGAGATGAATTTAGCTTAGTATTGTTGATCAATGAGAGGTTAGTAGGTGTATTGCTTTCTTTTATTCAGATTGGTTTACATATGAATGAGACGATGATTCCATTAATTAGCTTTGATTGTTTTTGTGTCATTGTTTCAATTGTATTTGCTTAGTATTTATTAGTTTAAAATCTTTAAACATTAAAAAAAAAAAAAAATTATGTTCTTACTTTATCCTATTTTGAAACATTATTATGAACATTCATTTTCACAAGATTTCAAGTAAACCTTGTAAACTGTATATAGATTGTTTATAATTATTTGTATATTCGCGTTTTTTTAATAAACATTAGTAAGTAATATATTATTTGTTAGAATCATAGCTTTAGATTAGTTTATTTCTTTTACTATTTTTATTGTTAGAAAGTAATGGATGTGCTCATTTAACCATAGACAATATAACAATATTGTCACCCAACCATAGGCCGAAGCCATCCCCGAGGCCGAAGCCACCCCCGAGCACCTTAACCTTGACGGAGAATCATTCTGAAAGAAAACCCTAGGCTAGATAGCCAAACAAGATAGAGCACCTCTCTCCAGGGATAGAGAGAATAACTAGGAGAGACCAAGAAGAAATTCCAAACCATCACCAAGAGAGAATCCCAGCCAAAACCAAAATCTTCTAGTTGCAGCAGCTGCAACTGCAGCTCTTCTCCAAACTTGTGCACAAACTGGCCAACCGCAATGTGCAAAAGTGTTCTTCTATAGTTATGAGAGTACTATCCAAAATGAAGAGTGGCCTCCTATATTTATACTGTTTCTAGTAGACTGCCTAGGTCGACTTCTCATTATGGGTGCTAATTTACTTAGTACATAGAATTTCCTTTAGTTGACTTCTTCTCTTGGAGGATAATAACCTAATACAAATTATCCTCTTGAGCTGACTTGTCTTCTAGGGTTATTAGCCAACTAATTAGGGTTTCTTCTTGCTTCCCGGAATATTATATTCTCGTCAAGTTTACATGTGGAGGTAAATACCTCCCGCAACTACCATAATATCAACACTCCCTCCTAGCTAGGGAGGTATTGAAGGTAATGGTCTTGAGCACAAACATACCATTCACCCAGTAGCATCAACATAGTTGTATAGACTATATCATGATTAGATCATAAGCACCATCATCACTATTAGTGTCATCAACTGCATCATCTCTTGAAACCATACTCCATCTGAGTAATCAGACATGATGTTGGATAAGTCACTCACTCCATAGAGTGACACAAGAACCATTATTTTAATATAGACATATTTCCTAGAAGAATAAATGTCCTAGACCATTTTTCCTTTGGGGAACCTTTTTCCATTGATCATCCATCTAGATGATAATCATTTCCAACACTATTGATAGTCTTCAAGGAAATCATAACAATAGAACACAACTGTGTCTATCCATAGTAGTACACAACTACAATAGAGTGGTACACTACCACACCAAGTAGCACATAGATACTTGATCAGTGACATATAGTCACAATCAGTGGAACATATCCACCATAGTAGCATACATCTACTATCCAGAGACATACAGTCTCCATAAAAATCATATTATCTAATATCAACTTGCACAGAAAACATTTTTATGATATAAATTGAATCATCTGGGCCATTCTTCCACTCACATATGTGAGATTTGGAATAACATATTCCCTCAGAAGATAAAACATCAATGATGATCTATCTGGACTATTCTTCTCAAGCAAGGAAGAATAATTGTATTGATTTCTGAGCCTAGACCATTCACCTATCTCGGCCATTCCTCCAACACTAAACAAAGTGCAACCTGGAGAGAATGAGTCTGCCCCAGGGAATGCATGTCCCTGATTGTTGAACATAGACCATTCACCTATCTAGGCCATTCCTCCGACACTAAACAAAGTGAAACCTATAGAGAATGATTTTGTCCTATGGAATGATTGTCTTGCACAAACCTCCAAAACAAACCATTCTTCGAAACTGCTCACAACTGTGAGATTCAAAAGAATGATTGTCCGGTGAGGTGGACCAGTATTCTTGACCACTATTGAGAGTGACCATCAAGAATAAATATTTTCCTAGAACTTTCCCCCACACTGGCTACAAGGGGAATCGTTGTCTATGGTACATCAACAATCCATCGAACCATTTTCATTATGAAAATGACCATTCGATCTAGACCAATTCCCGAAATGGAAAATGCTTGTACGTCAGAAGTCTCAAACCACTTTCTGAACTAGAAAGGAACTTCTCATTTTGGACCATTTTTCAAACTGAAAAATAATTGTCCATAAATCAATAACACATTAGTGCTCCCTCCAAACCTGGGAGTCATATTTTCCTTTTTCAATAAGGAAGTCGTCTCCACAAGCTCCAACTTGAGTACGCAAACTCTTTCATATTGGACAGAGGCCTTACCAAAATATCTTCTTATCTGCTCACCTATGGAGATATATATATTGGAGAACCACTTCTCTTTTCTAGACTTCATTATGGAAAATGTAATGCTTGATCTCAAATGTACTTCAGTCTTTCTAGAACACTGGTTTTATCAATGAAATTTCATCCGCAAATGGTTACAGGAATCCAGCATCTTCAAAATAGATATTAGTTCACCTATGGACCAAAAATGACCAAAACATCATTTCCAAAAGGTCCAAAACTATACAAACAATTATAAAATCATCATGCACTAAGGATATACAGGAAGTGTGCACATGTGCGCCAGTCGAAAATGTCAAAAAAGTGCACAATCGCCCGATGCGCGATTGTGGACACAAAAATCCACGCGCAACTCAGAACTACACATTTATGATATTGGTCGGCCTCCCACCCACTTCTAGTTCAGCTTCCAAGTCAATTTGACATCCAAATCTCAGTGGAATCCGGATGGGTGGCTGGTCAAAGACCTAAAGGTGCCCTAAATAGCCCATTGTTCATACTAAAAGCTGGTTGAATAATACCTCAAAGTTATTCTATAAAAAGAGGTCATGGGTCCACTACATCTTCAAGGAATTCATTTGTATTATTTTGTTGTTGATATTCTCTTGGAGGATCCTCTTTCCTCATCAAGAGTATGCTAGCACCATTGCACTTGGCCCTTCATATCACCTCTAGAATGAATGCGCTTTGGATTCTCTTCACCATTTCATCCTAGTTCCTCATTTGTAAGAAGAGCTCAATATTTGGGGGTCCAAGATCCCTCCCTTCGAGGAAGAGGGGACCCAAAGCCTCCCTTTCTTCTTGGTGTTTTCTTTCCACTAATACAATCCTTTCCATTGGTGACATGAGTCTTGTTTGTTCCTTGTTCTTATGTTCCTATGCACCATAGTTTAATTGTTTTTATCATTCTTAGTTTAATTCTTTGCTTGTCTTTTATTATTTATCTTTCTAACCCTTTCCTTTATTCTTGTCTTGCCTAGCTACCCAACTAGTCTTGTAAGCATCTCTATTTTTCCCATTTAGAGGAAAAAAGAGGTGCAACAAATTGGTGACTCCACTGGGGACAGGTATTAATTTCCTACCCCATTTAGGTTATTTCAGCTTTTCTTTATGTTTATTTAACCTACAGGTACCATAAATGACCCAAGACGACCTACAAGAAGTTGAATTCAAAGCTAAGTTGAAGGAATTTAATCTAAAAAAAAATTCATGGCCGTGTGACAGGTGTGCGCGAGTTTATCGTCCCACAATCGTGCATCGTGTGCACGTGTGCCAAAACCACTGTATTACTCAGCACCTTCTGAGCACCTACATCCATAAGTCTCTTTTAGTTCAAGCATTGGCACTCAAAGTGCCTCTGTCTATTCTGAGACCCGTGCACCTGTGCAGAAAAACACACATTGTAAGCTTTTTGTGATTTGTGGAGGGCTCATAGCCTTCTTAAAATTGATTCCATGCATATTGTAATCTACACCACACTTACATTCCCTCTCCATATAAAGGGATTAGTCAAAACATAGGCACTTAGGGGGTTAAAATCATAWTTTTTTCCTCTTTTTGTTTTCATGTTGCCACATGGATGGCTTGCTTTGATTAAAGGTTAAGTGGGAATCATTCTACATCACATATAAAACTTGCACTGGGACCRGAAATTGGATATCAATCGTTGAGTATGCTCTTCTCTCGTGCTCCAAAGAAATCTTGAGAATYAGAAAGAGGTTGAGGGAAAATTTCATCTCTCTTAAAAAGATAAAATATTGAGGAGAGGACAATAGCCCCCTTAGGACTCCTCTTAGTTTATTTTTCAAAACACATCTTAAGATTGTAAGGGTCCATACATGCCCACATGCTACAAAGATAATATAGTGTTGAAATTTACTTTCTTAGATTAAATCACAATAGGGAGTTAAAGGCATAGTAAGGACCCACATGTCCACATGCTATCTTCCTAAGGACTTAAAAATTCTGCAAGGCTATACCAATGACACATAGTAACTTAGGTAATCAAAACTTTTAAGGACCAAACGAAGTCCACATGTAGCAAGGTGACACCTAAATTATTAAAAAATTGGCACACTCTCACTTGTTCAAACACAAAGTTCACCAATCACTCACATATTCTTATCTAGAAATTGTGGAGGTTGAATTAAGTTTCCTCCATTGGGATTATGAAATGCCCCACCCCTTTTCTTGACGAGACTATCCACTCCCACTTAATTTCAATGAGGTTGGTTCACACCCCGAATCTGTCAAACAACCACACCTAAAATATTTCTAAAAAAATCACCAAGTTTTCCTCCGCAGGAGGTGCCAAAAGAAATTTTTTAGTCTAGGTAGGATCTCAGGGATAGGCATCCAAATAACTCCCCGTTATCTGGTTCTCACATCGTCAAAACAGTAGAAGTTGACAAATAGGGAACTTTCAAATCCTCCAAGTCAAGTGTTCCTACACCATAAGGCAGGGAGATACCCATGAAGGGTTGAAGGCTGAGGTCCGGTTGTTCTATGCGTCCCCCCTTGAGGCACCCACCTCTTGGACAGGATCCAGCCCGTGACCCATTTCTGAGGCCGGAAATCTAAATGTCACACTTTGACCGAGGTACCTAGTGACCAAAATTTAGGACATCTACCGAGGTGTCAATTGTGGGTTGCAATTGCACATTGCTCAGATTTTGTGTGGCTATTGGAAAATATCACCAGCTCTTTTGAGATATGCCCCCTCTACCCCTCATTATAATTGATTTCTTCATCCTTCACTAGTTTCTCTTCCGGTGGCTTCAGACCCCACTGTCGAGTGTTATTGGAAGGTCCAATGCTATTTGAGAGGGAGGACGTTACATCTTTTAGGACATGAGCATTTGTTTTCTTTGTTCTCCCACGCGGACAAAATCCACCTATCCACATATATGCTTCTTTATCAAATTTATTTATGTATGATGCCCTTCTGATTAAATCTGATTGGGAAATATATTGTGAAGATTCAAAAAATTGCAGCAAAGATCTTGTTTATTTATTTCTCTCACCACCATTTGAACACATCCACTCAGCTAGATGGACATCATAGAGGACCCACAGAACCCTCTTCATTCCAGATGCTTGCTAAATCTCCCTCCTATTCTAGGGGGAGTTCTTGGTCTTGCCAACTTGTCGGCTCCACCTTCTCACACCCCTTTGAGTGCCATTGTCTTGGGATTATCTTTGCTTGGTTCCACCTTACTTGGGTCCAGTTCCCAAGGTCAAGCATCCACTCGCTCTCCTTTAAACGAAAGCGAGGGGGCAACTTCTTCTCAAGGGGGAAGTACAAACCCACCTAGTCACCTCCAAGGGTCAGGTACCTAGAACCCTCACACTATGGCTAGAATTAATCCTCACCTCATATGCCATATT
Source organism: Picea engelmannii (assembly GCA_009831015.1). NCBI lineage: Eukaryota > Viridiplantae > Streptophyta > Pinopsida > Pinales > Pinaceae > Picea > Picea engelmannii. Next base: position 47,400 of record ML850928.1, read on the forward strand.
TGGCTTCCCTCAACATACCAGTTCTAACTAAACTCACCAATAATCCTATATTGCACAACCCCACATAGCCTGCAATGCCTACCAAACTCCCTTTAGACATCCCCAAGTTTGAAGGAAAATCAGGAGACGATCTCGCCAACCATATCATGACCTTTCACCTATGGTGTTCTTCAAACAACATCATGGAAAATTCTATCTGATTTAGGTTATTTATATTAGCACATAATCATGTATGGGGTATTTTCCTAAAAGCAAGTGTCCCCTTGGATGAAAAGAGAGATTTGAAAACCCATTTATCCCAAAGTTTTAAAGGGCTGTCACGTTATTTTAACGAACATACAGGTTTGGACAGGCAAGATCTTCCCACCGAGATCTGTGGCCAAAGTTTCATTCCGGAGCCCCCTCATCGTTCTACCTTTAATAGAGGGGGGGGTTCTAGAATTGGGTGTGCATCTCTCAACGGTCAAGATTGGGGTGCCTNGCCCCCTCCTATTATGTTGCCTCATGTGTTGTCTTCTCCCCTGCCATATGTTCTCCACTTGTCCGCACGACATGGCCCACTTCCTTTCTCTCCTCCTCATCCTCCGACATTTGTCCTGCTCCCTTTCGCTTCGTCCCTCCATAACTAACGTGTTCCCCCCCTCTACCAATTATATCTCATCACCTTTTCTCTGTTTATTGTATCCTCCCTCTTTCCATGTGTCTCGCCCCTATCATCTCCTTGGTCACTCCCCTTCCCCTTTCCACGTCGAGCATGTCAAATCATCCCCGCCTAACCTTTGTTCATGCACCATCATGTGCCCCCTCCATCTCCCCTGCCTACAAATCTTTCCAAGCATACAATTGGCATATACAGGTGGCACCGTGAGAAGACCTCCACATCCCAAAACGAAGAATTGATCAAGGTTGTTCCCGATCCCAAGGAAACAGTTATTGAAGTTGTCGGTGGTGGTTAGACATCGTTTCCACTATAAATGGAAAGTCTGGCAAAGGATTAAAGGCATGTCGATTCATAGGTAGGGATGACAGGAGTCTGATTTCGTCTATCATAAGTGAACGATCGTTCAAAGAATGCATGTGTAGACTACCAGTAGACATGAATACGCAATGTTTTTAATGCAGTGTCTTGTTTTCGTTGTTGTTGTTTTGCTTCGAGTATATGTAGGCAATTTTTCCATTTTTGTAAGTTATCGATGGTTGAGCTAAGCTCCCGACTGTAATTTTCTGAGGAATCTTTGGTTATGTATCTCGATTTGAGACTGTCAAATTAATGGAAGTCAACTTATCTTTTCTTTTGTTTTGTCCGTTAGCTATTTGAAACACTCGGAATTGGAGGATCCAGTCGAGGTTTCATATTGTAGGATGATGTACAGTTGATCACTGCAATCTCTGCACCAGTCTTAAATAGTCTCTCAAGTTGTCTTTTCACCTGGCACATAATGATTCGGAATTGGAGGATCTAGTCGGATGGTTGTGGCTGCATAGTATGATAGTTTTGATCCGTGTGTAGTTATAACTGTGTCATTTAGGCACATTTTAGTGTTTTTCTTTTATTCCTTGAGTTGCTAGAAGGCCTGATGCCCAAAGAAGTCTCCTCCTTTTTCTCCTAAGTCTTCCCTCTACTCTCTCTTTAACTCAAATTACTGACTGAAGTTAGTTGTGGCCCTCACTTCCCTATGCATTTCTGGTCTAGTTTTTTGAGTCAAATAATATTGTTCTGAGTTTACCTCCATTCGATCACCACTTTAAAAATTTGGGATTTGCTTCTACTGCAATCCAGGAGTGACTTTTGATGCTAACATTTATGGCGTCGTTGTCGGGGATGAAGTTGAATATCTTCCCCAGGATTGAACAATAATTATTAATTGATTTTGAAGGTGCATTAGATATCAGAACTATTGATATTGCTACTGTGCACCTGGCGACTCCACTGATGTGAATCTGTTGGGTGACCCCATTGTTCTAGCCATGGCTTCTAGAGGCAGACATACAAGGTCTACTCCTCAACTGTCATTAGCGCCACCTGAAGCTGACCCAGAGAATATTATCAGAAAGGGAAAGTCCTCTGGAGGAGGTACTTCTACTGCTAAACTAGGTATTTTTGATGATTTTCATGATTTTATAGAAACTCCAACACCTTCAGCTCATCCTATTTATTTACCTTCTATTGGAGTTTCTCGTAGTCTAAATTTTGGGAGTGTTCCTATTGAGTTTTCTCCTCCTGATCTTGAATTGGTAAGAGAAACCCTTGTCACTCCCCTCTCCCCTGAGGTGGTACCCTGGTTCAGACCCAACACCTCTGAATATTTTCCTACCCTGGGTTTTACCACCCCTTCTCCTATTACCACTATTGTTGAAGAAAGGGAAACTTCTGTCCCTTTTAGCCCAAAAACTTGTTCTCCAAATTTTCTATTGTTCCCCTCCTATCCTGTCAGCTCAATTCCTGTATTTTCGATTCAAATCTTGTCTCCTCCTGGTTCCCTTACACCTATTGTTCCTATGGTAGGTGTTAATCCCCCTCTAAATAGAATGGATGTCATAGTGGCTGCCAGATATGCCCCCTTAATCCTACCTCAACCTATGAATCCTCTCCCTACTGGAGATTACTTGAAATATATGCCTAAATTCACTGGGGAAGAGAACATAATTGTGGAAGAGAACCTTGTTGCCTTCTACAGTTATACAAACAACCTGAACATTGAAAATGAAAATGTCTGGATGAGAGTCTTCGTCCAGAGCTTTGATGGTGAGGTAAGGAAATGGTTTAGGGGATTGGCCCCTGGATCTATTTCCAAGATTGAAGCTCCAAATAATGTGTTCCTGAGGTAGTGGGGAGATAAAAAAGATTTCATGTATTACATGACAGAGTTAGGGTCTGTTGAAACAGATCTTGAAATCTTTCATCCTTAAGACCTAGATTTTTTATTTTTAAGTCTTGGTGTTTTTCAGCCTTCTTAAAACAAGAATTTTGTCACCTATAAATTCGCGATGCCTTTTATTGTTTATTTTTGGAAAATGAATGGAAAAAATCTAAACAAATATAATTTTTCAAACACTCTTTGAAAAAATCTTTTAAACGGGCAGTAATTTAAAATTTACGAATTTTAATTTAAACCTAAAAAAAAATCGGGATTCGGGGTTTTGCGTAAACAAATGTTTGATGCAAATTGAATTGCAAAACCCCGATCCCTGATTTCCCGATACTTTAAGACTTAATTAAAACATAAATTACTTAATTCTCAATTAAAAGGGTTTAAAAGTTAAGTTAATCACGTCGCGATATCGGGATTCGTGGTTCAATAAGATCATATACTCTTGTCATTGTGTTTCCTAATTTCCCGATTTCGCGATACATTTGATCCTTAAGTAAAGATTTGAATTAATCTAATCTATACTAAGAATGATTAAGATTTAAATAATTACATCGTGATTTCGGAAATCGCGGTTCTATGAGAAGCGTGTTTCTTGTCATCCTTTTTCCCGAAATCCCGATCACCAAAATCCTGACTCATAATTCACATTTGAAATAAACTATATCTGTTTTGGCATTAATTTTGATTAATGAAATTGATTAAGATAAGTTAAATCGTGTTTTAAAGAAACAGGTCATCGCCATTTCACGATTTTGGAATTCGTGATTCCATGAGAGCACGAACTCATGTCATCAGATTTCCCGAAATCCCGATTCCTGATTTTCCGATTAACGAAATCCCGAAAAGGTCTAATATCGATTAATTAACATACTAAAAATGTTTTAATTTAAAATAATACATCGCGATTTTGGCGATCGGGTTTCTTCGATGACATATTTTTTCGACATCAAGAGTGTCGAAACCCCGAAAAGTCATGTTTTCAGACTAAACTCATAATTAACATTAATAAATCATCTTTCTAAACAGGTTTTAAATTTAATCTTTCTTTGAATGTTCATTAACATGTCGTTGTCCGATTAAGTAAGTTTCTATTATATTTGAAAACACCGAGAAAGCCTAGGTACAGGCATTAAATGCATATCTTCGAAAATATCTTTTGCATTAAGAGATTTAACTTCGTAACAGAGGTACAAATCTCAATATTTTTATGATATATTCGAAGTAAACGTTCGAAACGTCTGTATTTTCATTCTAAAAGTTGAGCTTACTCATCCACTCTCTGTGACAGGTTTTCAAGCTTAACGCAGAGCTATGGCACCCAAAAAAGCTCCGAAGAAAAATGAAGACTAGCAAGAAAGATGGATGATGAGCTCAAATATGCAGACCCTGATTCGAAAAATCACCTCCGAGATATTGCCGAGTCTGAGCTTCATAATGTTGTTGTGCATCCGAGACTTGTGTCATATACCGATATGATTGGCTGGGCTCTGGATAAAGTAGATATCCCAACAAGAAGCATTCTGAACAAGCAAGGAGTTGTCATCGGCTCATTTAGGCCTGAGCACATTCAAGTAATGTATAAGTTCTTGCCCAATTATAGACACACCTTTAATTCTGAGTTTTTAGCCGAGTTTCAAAGAAAAGAATGCATTGAAGCGGGCCAGACATACCCTGACATGATTAAAGGATGGGCTAGGGATGAAAATAAGTTTAGGGCTGATTTAGATGGGATTTATGCCACAGATTCCTTAAACGAATATATGGTTTACGTAGAAATGATGTTATGTAGACTTTTCGGGAGAAAGGATCCTTGTCACTTTCATGCAGACTGGACACCTTTCTTAGAGGAAGTTTCAGAAGGACGTAGTTTTAACTGGCATAAAATTTTGTCAGATAAACTCACATCAGAGGTTGTGAATTACAAATGAGCCAAGTCAAAAGGACAACCAGTGTCTTTTTATATGTCTGCATATATTATGGATGCCATTTGTTTTATGACTCCTGTCCCATTAATGAATTGGATTTGGAATGTTTCTTGCCCAGATCCTGTTCATAAATACCACTCAGCTCTCTGGGAAGAAAATGCAAAAGATTTTTTTTATGATGTTTTTCATTATGTAATTATCCCTCTACACAAAATATTCTTCGAATGCAAACCCCCTCGCATTTATGACACACTTATAAAAAGCCTCAAATCGGTTGCCGACTAGTTTATTAAGGAAACTTTTTCCTATTTTAGGGTTTATGGCTGTTCCATTCTGTCTCACGCACTCCCAAAATTCTTACCAGATAGATTAGTATGCAGAGAAGTGGCTTATCAGTTAGCCAAGGGTGGTATTGGGTTAGAATTAAAAGCCCTTCATAAAAAAGCATGGCCATCTTTCCCTGTTCATATCGGGAAATTAACTTTATCACACTTGGGACATTCTAAGGCGGAAGTCGAGTCATTGGAAGAAGTTAAGCTGGTAGACATCGAGCACAGGAAACACGACCCTTACCAAATAATTAGTCGGCATTACATACATTGTAATTTAAAAGCATATGAACATGAAGTTTCAATTTATGATGATATTTTCAAAGATGTTAAATCTTATGAGGAAGTGCGGAATAGAGTGCAAGCCTTGTCACCTGACTCACAGGTGGGGTTTTCATCTTTTCAATGACATAGGCGAAGCTGCCTGCCGAAGATTTTACAAGGTGAAATGTCGACTTCATTGCCAGAACAGGAAGAAACCCCTCCAGGGTTTGAAACTGATACTCAGGATAAGTCAAGTGACAAAGATAAGTTGAACGATCCTGAAATACCTCCTCAAAACACAGAGGGTTCTCAGATAAAAGAACCAGGGACAGAAAAGGGAAAAGGACTGGAAACATGTCCAATAATTCTTGATGATATTCCAGAAAAGATTGGAAGAACTGCTTCAAAGGAACTTGGCAGTCCTATCAAAACTTTGACTCCACTACAGTCTACTTTCGAAACCCCTCATGAAGGAGTTCTATATGTTAGTGACCTAGAGCCGATTTCAAGAGATGAAATCCCCTAATCTGATTATTTTTTTAGCAAAAAATGAAGAGCTGTCTTGAAACAGGAAATTCATCTTGTAGGAGAAAGATCAATTAAAAAGCATAGAGTTATCATAGATGGGGAGAAAATCAAGGATGGAGAGTTCACCATAGAATTAGTAGGAACAATGGGCGCTATAACATCAGCCAATATATATTCTGTGGGAAACCTAACGACTATGCTTGAGCAGAAGGATCATGAAATAATTCAGTTGCGAGACAGATTAAAGGAAAATCAAAGAAATATTGGTTGGGGAATACAGAAGGGTCTAGAACAAGCTAGACTCAAAGATATGCAAGAAATCCAAAATTTGAATAAAAACTTGGATGAGGCAAAACACATGATACAGGTCACTCAAGAACAGGTTCAAAAGCTGGGTGAAGAAAATAAATTTTTGCAAGACAATATTATTTCTATTGCTAACCAGGTAATTGAAATTGAACATTTCAGGACGCAGGCATCAGAAATATATGCAAAAATAGAAGAGGAACAACAGAAAGTATTCTGTAATCTGGAAATAATCCAGAACTATTTTCAGGAATCAAATAGGTCCATGGAATAGGTGTTCCAGAAAGAAAGAGAAGCAAAAGAAGCAAGGACTACTTTTCAGAAAGCAGTGGCTTCTTCATTAAAAGATGAAATTGGAAAAAATCAGAAATTATTTGTTTTTGAATAGGTAAAAGCGGATATAATGATAAGAGTCTGGGAATCAAAATTGGCAGAATATAAAAGAATCACAAAAGAAATTAACGAAGACTATCAAGGAATCTTTAATCTCTTTGAAAAAGATTTATTAAATATCGGGGCAGATGGTTGTTCTGGGTTATTAGGAGAAATCAACATTGCCAGGTATCAGTTGAAGTCAAGAGAAGAGCTCGAAGAAAGGAAAGCAGAAATTTCCAATATTAAATTGGTCAACGTTACAAAAATAAATAAGTGGATGGTAACTTCAAGTTTAAGGTTGAAAAATGTTAAATTCACAGAGAAAATGATAGAAAGTCGGTTACCAGATTTATAGAGAAGATTTTTCTCTTTTGAAGCAAATGAGATACTTGAGGCTCCCAGGATCTTAGTAAACTTTTTGGGCAAATGTGTTCAATGCGTTGAAGCAGAGAAAGAAAGTTCGTCAACGCAAATTTAAAACTTTTAAAAATGTTTTTATGTATTAGAATTTTGAAATAAATTGTAAACGGTTGACATTATTTTATGTAACCGTAATATTAGGGAGTTGGCTAGTTACCAACAAGAAACTTTGATAGAACTGTATAAATATAGTTTCAAAAGGCTGAGCAAGGGCTTCAGAATTTTTGGGAGATAACCTTTTTTGTAATTTCAGTTTTGAAGTTCATCGGAATATAAATCGCAAACAAGATTCTGGAACCTGCAATTTTGGAACTATGTGTCTTCCCCTGTTTATCATGCTTTGTTAAATTTTCCTTTTGAAGTGTTTTTMTAACAAGTAAATCAATTTGAATTTATATACATTGTTGTTTATTATTTCAGATTGGTTTGGATGTTGAATGTATTACAGTCTTTCCTCTGAAATTACTTTGATAATTTTAAGACCTGTAAAACCTTCTGTTCCTTAATATTTAACTCTGTTAGAAATCTTGTTTTTCTTTCATCATAGTTAATTGAAATATAAGATTGTTTCTTGATAAAAGCCTTATATTTCTCTGTGTTGTGTTTCGTTGTGTATAATTTCAAAATTGTTACAAAACCAGGAAACGACCTTGAATGTGTTTTTACATTACTATTATAGATTTTAAAATTGTTGTCATTGATCTCATATCTGGAAATATGAAGTAACCAATTGATTAAAAACCCATTTTATAAACCTTTCAAACTTTATCATCCATGACTGTCCCTAATGGCAGACAACCTAACGTAGAATCGGGCCTTCAGGATCAAACCAGCATTGCCCTAAGTTTATTTAACACTATTTTACAAATAGCGACTAATAGGGCTGAACTAAAACGATCATGGGCTGCTATTGAACGAGACATTAGCATCCAAGAGCAACAGGAAGCAAGACAGAGACAGTTGAGAAACTGAATATGTTCTGATCTTTCTTTGGTTCCTTATTTCCAAATCTTTTCTTTAAATTATTTTCGTATGCCTTGATGGTATGTTTTATAGCCTTAAAACATAAACTCAGGAACAACATCTTTTTGGCGTCATTGTCGGGGATCGAAGAAACGAATTATTTCCCTGGGAAGAATGACATTGACATTTTCTGTTGTTGATAGTGAGCAAGAACATAAAACTTTCTAAGGCTAAATTATTTTTCACTTGGTGACTCCACACTAAATAAACTGGCTAGTAGCCGTAAGATCACCAGAAAAATCCCGGATAGTAAACAGACCTCGCCAGTCTCTAATCCGGAAAAAATTTTAAAATCACAAAAATCAATTAAACAAATCCTTTTATCAACTTATTCTACAGATCAACCCAATTTTACACAATCAAACTCATCGAAAATTTTTGAACGATCACTTTCACTTCCCCCTTATTTTGATACTTTCTCATTTCTTGAAGTTTCATCTCTAGTTTTTCAAGAATCTTCTCCACACACTGTCCAAACTTCATTCCCAAATCTAACCATGGCAGCACAAGGAGGTGTTGGAGCTGGAGGTGGTGCTCCTGGAGGTGGTCAGGTCCCACTTCCCAGGATTTTTGCCAAAGTGGCTGCTAGATATGCTCCCCTCATTCTTCTTGTTTGTCTTCATGATCTCCCTGAGAACTATATGAAGAGCCTCCCAAAATTTACTGGGGTGGGTGGTTTGACTGCACAAGAACATATAAACTTTTTCGCTCAATTTGCAGATATACTTGGAATAGAACATGAAGATGTTTATTCTAGATTGCCTGTTCAAACTTTTGAGCGAGAGGTGAGAACTTGGTTTCGATCCTTACCAGCTGGATCATTAAGATCCTATGAAGAGCTTGAGAGTGCATTCATCAGACAATGGGGTGAGAGGAAGGATCACCTCTATTATCTAACCGAATTCGGAGCCCTCAAAAAGAAAAATTCTGAGTCGGTTCTAGAATTCACACAAAGGTTTAATAAATTATAGAATAAAATTCCAGCTGAAGTTAAACCATCACAACCTGCAGCAAAAGTGACTTTTGCTGGTTCTTTTGATCCCAACTTTGCTTTACTATTGAGAGAAAGAAGATCATTGGATCTCTCTAAAATGAAGGATGATGTAGTTGAAATCGAATCCAATATGATGGCATCAGGGAAGCTTAAAGCAAAGACCAAAAAAGTAAATAAAGAAAATAAAAAATATAAAGAACAAGGTGGACCTTCAGGGTCAGGAAAATCTTCTGGAGATAAATTAGAAGAGATGGCTAGGGTCATTCAAGAACTTTCAAATAAGATCTCGAAAATGGAACTAGAAAAAACAAAAAAGGGATAATTTTCCCAGAAAAGATTTCCGAAAAAATCCTGAACTTCAGGGACCATATAAAACGGTGAAAAATGAAGATCAAAATATTCAAGTACCCTTTAAAAGTGAAAATTATATTGGAGAGGAAGATTTGGGTGATTTTGAAGAATTGGATGAAGATATTAGCAATCTTGGTGATGATAATAAGTCTCCTTATTTATCTAGACAGGATTATGAAGCATCTTTGATTAAAGAAAGTAGATCAGAAGATAAAGTTAACAATAATTATGTCACTGATGATTGCACATATCAAAGTATTGCAGATGATATTATTGTTGACTTACAAGGAAAATACAATATGAGACCAAGAAATAAAAATCTCCCTAATGTTCCGACAAAAAATATTTTGCCGAGAAACGAGACCGATGAGGTAAATCCAAAAGTTACAGATAAACAGCCTGCAAAAATAAATACAACTGATAAACCTGTACAATTAGAACTAGTAGGAACACCCCCTGTAAATACACAAGCTCCGATAAAAGAAAATAAGGTTACATCTCAACGTAAAACCGAGAAAAAAGGTATGGAAGCCCCAAACATTGAAAATGACAAGGCTCAAGGAAACTTTAACTTGGAAAATGAAATAAGTAAAATCAAAATTCCTATCCCCCTATCCCCCTTGTCGAATTAGCTAAAATTCCAGTATACCGAAAACAAATAGCCAAAATGATAAATTTTTCTGAAGATGAAAGTCAGGCCGATGCTATTAACTTAGAAGATGATAATCCTATCATAGTTTTTGGTCCACACGTCGAAGGTGCAAGAGATACAGTGGCTCCTTTTTATATTACACTAACTATTTTTTACCACCTTTTACATAATTGTATGTTGGATTCTGGAGCTTCCCATAATGTTATGCCAAAGTAAATAATGGAAAAACTTGGTCTCGAAATCACAAGACCCTATGGTGATTTGTATTCTTTCGATTCAAGGAAAGTTAAATGCATAGGAATGATTAAAGACCTAGTGGTAAGTTTGGCCCAGATACCTACTAAAAGTATCCTTATGGATGTAGTAGTCACTGATATCCCCCCAAAATATGGAATGCTATTATCTAGATCATGGGATGCTAAGCTTGGAGGATCCCTCCAGCTAGATATGACATATGCTACAATCCTTGTTTTCGGAGGCCAATTCACTCGTCTTTACAGGGAGACTCGGTTGGCATTTACTGTAAGTGACCCAAATAATCCTAACAATCATCCAGTTTATATTGCCGACCAAGATTTAGGAAACTATATTTTATCGTTAGATGATGATTTTGAAGTAGATGTAGATGATAAATGTACATAAGAAAAAATTGAAAAAGAAGAAATAAAGAAAAATGTATATAATACTGGTATATGGAAAATGTATTTTGATGGTGCATCATCCTATCTT